>CBVK0100097398.1:0-32858 GCA_900067695.1 Picea abies
ATGTGAATTGTGTTTTCCGCATTTGCAATTCTAACAAGTGGTATCAGAGCTGGTTAGAGGAGAGGGCGATAAATTTTGGAGGAGTAGAAGCATCTATGTGAGGTGCATCGATTTCTACATCACATCATTTCCCTCCTCTGGAAGGGTGTGACGTCATATAAGTCACACTTCACGCGCAAATGAAAACCTGGAATCGCCGCAGTCAAGCTGTGTGGTACAATACAGAGACTTTTTTAGATCACCACACTCTAGGTGTAGTGTGAGGTGTGGCGAATCCTCAATCCAGTGGTAGCGTGAGGTGCAATGACTCCTTAAAAACAAATTCACATATTTTTGTTTGGAATTTTATGGTATGCTCTTTATGGTATGGCATAAATTAAAAGTTACGATCTCCCTAAGTAAAAATGTGCATGTTTTTTCAAAGAATTCAAAAGGTATGAAGAATTGAATTTTGGGTTTTTAAAATTGAATTCCCTTTTTAAAAACGTGAACAAACGTGGAGGCTTCTCTTTTTAAAAAGGTTTACTATATTTGAAATATAGTATGTAAAAGGTATAAAGGTGAATGCTTATAAAAGGTGGATGTTTTTAAAAAGTAAAATTTTTTCTTTATAAAAGTTTTTATTAAACCTTTTTATATATTATTAAAAGGTTTTTTGGATTAAACCTTTTTTAACCTTATTTATTAAGTAACCACATTGGTTAAAGGGCCTTGGTTATTATAAGCAGTGATTTGGGTATTAGGAGATTTTGTGCTAATGGCTAAGATGCAAAGTTCGAAGTTTGAAGTTGAAAGGTTCAGTGATAAAAACAACTTTGAGCTTTGGAAGCTCAAGATGCGGGATTTGCTGGTGCAACAAGGGTTGCAAAAAGCATTGGCAGGAAAGTCAAAGAAACCAACAACCATGGCGAATGAGGAATTGGAATATTTGAATGCAACAACTCTTAGTACCATTCGTTTATGTCTGGCAAATGATGTTCTATTTAATATCATAGGAGAGGATACAACATCAGGCTTATGGATCAAGTTGGAAAGTCTATATATGATGAACTCCTTGATGAGCAAAATCTACTTGAAGAGATAGTTGTACAGTTTGCATATGAAAGAAGGTACAAAATTTGATGACCATTTAAATACCTTCAATACCCTTATAGTTCAATTGACTAGTATGGAAATTAAATTCGAAGATGAAGATAAGGCTATTACACTATTGTGTTTGTTGCCTGAGTCTTGGGATAATCTAGTCACCTCTATTAGCTTTAGCTCAACAAATGTTTTAGATTATGACTCTTTTGTAGGAGCTTTGTTGGCTGAGGAGATGAGGAGAAAATCTAGTAAAGAAACCTCAACTTCAGAGGCGATGTTGGTCAGAGGTCGAACTAAAAAGAAGAACGATAGAAGTTTTTCTTGATCTAAGTCAAGACACAGAAAGGGTAAAGTAAAATGTTGGTACTATGGCAAAACATGACATCTCAAGAAAGATTGCTGGAAAATAAAGGAATTTGAGGAAAACTCTACGAAGGAAGCATATTTGGTTGTAAAAAATTTAGGTATGACTGATCAAGTTTTATCCATTTCTAGTAATTTACAATATCAAGAAGAATGGCAGTTAGATTTAGGTGCCTCCTGTTACAAGGGAAAAAATATCTATGGCAAAGGGTAAACCACAATAGATAGGTATGACTGCATAAATCAACTCAATTCCAACATGTGCTATATAAACTAATGTGCAATACGAGGATGAATCCTACCTCGATCCAATTGTTTGATGTCATTCCACCATTGAGCACTTTGACCCAAAGATTTACACCTGCAAGAAGTTCTCAACAAACAAGCAATGCAAGTATATAGTGATAATATATAAAATGAGTTAGCACATCAGATAGCACAATCCATTAATAAACATTACAAACATGCCCATGGATAATAATCATATATTTGCAAGATATCGATAGGATAGGAAAGGAGTATTTATATTAATAATTGATCAACATAAGTATCAACATTACAGACTTTCGTGTCGGCACAGTTCGAAACCAAGAAACCAAGTTCCTTCCAACTGGGTCTCCACCACTTCAATCCTCCACCAAAGGCAAGCTCATAGAAAAGAGGTAATGGGTTCCTCTCGACAATAAGGAAAGAGCTTGGGGGCTGAAAACTGTGTTCATACTTGAGGGACAAAGGGATGCAGACTCAATATGAAGTAATTTCTCCAGAGTAACTTTGCTCTCAAAGTTGAATGCTTTCTCCTCCTTTTAAATAGCTTGAAATTGTGCTCTTATAGCCTCCATAATGCAACTGAAGGACTGAGTTAGAACATTTCCAGTATATGGAAGGCCAAAGATTAGATATTGTTAGGGTCCTAACCTGCACATAGGTAGAGCAATATATTCGGATGTAATAAAGGTCAATATTAATAAGGCCTTTTAATAAAATAGAATAAGGCAGATGTAAGAAGACCTAATAGAAGCTTCCACTTCTAGAAGGATCTTCCTCTATATGCTTCTCTTGATAGAAATATTTAGTATAAATAAGGGTCGAGGGTATGAAAACCCTAGCTTGGAGATTATTATAACAGAGCACTGCTCGACTGGAGATTGCCCCCTTGAAGAGGCCCGTGAACATTGCTTTCTGAATCAAAGTGTTATTTCTGTTGTTGTTTTTATGTCATTTATGTGTTATTGTGGAGATTATGTTGGTTATATTACTGTTATTCGGCCATTTCTAGCATTTTATTTCTGTTCTGCATACTTTTTATATTTGGTATATTACAAGTGGTATCAAAGCACTTTCCTTGGCAGAAATTGTGGGAATTTTTTTTTTCAGGGTAGAGATGTATTCCGACATATTTAATCCACAGATATCTGTCATTACGCGCATAAAACCATGGTTGAGGGATTCATACACATAGGAAATACAAGTGGTTCTTAAGTGCACATCTTTTGGCCACCCTTGTAACCCCTGTTGGTACCCCTTCGAGTGGTAGCGTATCAGACAACACCTGTGTACGGATCGACCTAGATTTCATGAAGCCCTCTTTAGATAAACTGATCGGCCACCTGACTACTATAGTTCCACCGAGAACAATGCTCGAGAATATACTCTCTAGTACCTGGGAAGTTGGGTAATATGGCTAAGGGTACGGTCTATCCTCGTTAGTTAGTGCCCTGAGATATTGGGTCAAGTACTATTGTTGGACCCCACACGTATATCAGAGAGCTATAACATAGGACAAACCCTTGTCTATAGAACCCTTGAATACCTAACCTTTGGGTGACAGAAACATAAACAAATTAAAATAGATAAGATCTGTTGCCGCGCAATTGTGTTCGGTTTGTCAAATCACTACACTTTTATTACTGGTTAAGAAATTAGGGATTTCATCGCTGCAGTATTCTTTACACCGGAGTATAACTGCCCAGGTGTAAAAAAAAAAATCTAGAAACTTTTTCACCATTATTTGAGACCTATTCCATTGGATTCATCTCTTTGCCCTTATCACATTCATCCATATCATTTTTTGGAAAAACTTTTGACCCCGCCCACCCCTTTTTAGTTCACCCATCCTCATGGCCCATACCCGTAGCCAAGACCTGGAATCTCGCTTCAACACCTTTCAATCTGGTCTCCTCGAGACCCAAAAAGAAGTGAAACAATTCAGTGCCAATGTTGCCTCCATCGATACATCCATCAATACAACCATAAATACAACCATACAGTCCTCAATGGAGGAAGTCAAACAAGAACTGACCACCCGGCTTGAATCTGTCTTTGCATCACTCTACACCAAACTGAAGATCCCTACACATGACCCTTTCTCTGACGCACCTCCAAAGACTGAAGGTGAACATTCCTCCCATTCCCATACCTTTTAGCACCATCACTTTCAACGTGACCTACGCCTTCCACGAGTGGATGTGACCAAATTTGATGGCTCGGACCCCACTGGTTGGGTAACCCAAATGGAACATTATTTCTCTTTATACGACATTACAGATGACTTGGCCAAACTCCACTATGGTGTTCTCCATCTAGATCAAGAATGTTGGCAATGGTGGAAATGGAGAAAAATTTCTCGTCAAGGGTATATTGCTTGGACCCAATTTGTGACTGAGCTTTATGAATGGTGACTGAGCTTTATGAATGCTTTGACACTGACACCAACCATTTGGGCCATTTGACAAAGTTAAAACAATCAGGAATAGTAGAAGACTTCATAGCTGCCTTTGAGCACCTAGCTTTTGGAACAAAGGGCATGACTGATGCTTTCTTTTGAGAGTGTTTTATCAGTGGCCTCAAGGATGAGATTCACACCCATGTCCTCATGGATCGACCTTCAAGTTGGGTAGAGGCTACTAAAAACACTAAAGAAGAAAAATAGGTTGTATCCTCTAAAAATCGTAAACCCTCCTTTATCCCTCGCCCTAAACTCGTAAATCCCACTACTCCCTCCACCCCATTAAAGATCCAAAAATTGACCAGGGCTGAAATGGTTGAACACCAACTCAAAGGCCTTTGTTATAATTATGATGAAAAATATTTCCCGGGCCACAAGTGTAAGGAACAAAATCTTTTTATGGCCATCCTTGAGGATATTTCAGAAGAGGATGTTGAAACTCCCCTTGTTTCTGAGTCACCTGAAATCCCTGACATAACCCCTCCCTCAGACCCTTCCGAAGTGGAACCGATCATTTCCCTCAATGCTATCACTGGCTTCTCCACCCCCCAAACCATCAAGTTAATCGGTTACATCAAGCATCAGAAGGTCATCATTGTGGTTGATAATGGAAGCACCCATAATTTTATTCATCGCCGCATTGCCCAAGAAACTCATTGCTACATCCATGCCGTCAACAATTTCCAAATCATGATTGCCAATGGTGGTTCCATGAAATGTGGAGGGCACTGTGAAAATGTGCATCTCCAAATTGGTGATTACCACCTAAAATCCCATATGTTTGCTATTGACATGGGCGGTTGTGACATTGTGTTGGGTGCAGACTGGCTAAGGACTCTGGGTCCCATTCTCATGGATTTTAAGGAATTAACCATGCAATTCAACCAGGAAGGCCACCAATATAAATTCCAAGGCATCACTGCTGGTTCACCTGAGGTCAATAGTTCCCATCGCATGGAAAAGATTCTCAAAAAAGGTCATTCTAGTGTCATTGCCCAACTCCATGCCATACAAGAAACAGAGACACCCCTGGTGCCGCAAGACCTCCAATCCCTCCTTTCTAAACATCAAATGGTATTTTCCACTCCCCAAGGACTCCCTCCTTCCCACGATGTTCATGATCATTCCATTCCCCTTGTACCCAGAAGCCTTGCTCCCAATATCCGTCCGTATCGCCACCCCTTTTCACAAAAAAATGAAATTGAGAAAATGGTCCAGGAACTCCTTAATGCAGGCATTATCCGCCCTAGTACGAGCCTTTACTCTTCTCCTGTAGTCATGGTCCTGAAGAAAGAAGGTTCATGGAGAATGTGTCCTGACTTCCGTGCCCTCAACAAACTGACCATTAAAGACAAATTTCCCATTCCTGTCATTGATGACCTCCTGGATGAATTGAGTGGCACCCAATTCTTTACTAAACTTGATCTTCGCTCAGGCTATCACCAAATACGTATGAAAGAGGCAGACATTCCCAAGACAACCTTTTGAACTCATGAGGGCCACTATGATTTTTTGGTCATGCCCTTTGGCTTGTGTAATGCCCCCTCCACGTTCCAAAGCCTCATGAATTTTGTCTTAGTTTTCTTTGATGATATCCTCATCTATAGAAAAACCTGGACAGACCATCTTATTCATGTGGATCGATTTCTCCATCTACTCTCTCAACACCAACTTTTCCTGAAACAGTCTAAATGTGCTTTTGGTGCCTTAGAACTAGAATACTTGAGCCATTTGGTTGGCAAGGATGGTGTCAGGGTGGATCTAAAAAATATTGAAGCTATGCAAGACTGGCCACACCCAAAGACTCTTAAAATCTTGCATGGATTTCTAGGCTTAATAGGGTATTATCGTAAGTTGGTTAAGAATTATGGAAAGATTGCAGCACCTCTCATTGCTCTCCTCAAAAAGAACTCTTTCACTTGGACTCCAGCTACTGCTCAATATTTCCAAACCTTGAATATGGTCATGTGAACCACTCCGGTTTTGGCCCTTCCTAATTTCACAAAGACCTTTGTGTTGGAATGTGATGCCTCAGGGAAAGGAATCTGTGCTGTCCTTATGCAAGAGGGTCAACCTTTGGCCTTCACCAACAAACAACTATCTGAAAGGAATATGGGTGAACCCATCTATGAAAAGGAAATGTTGGCTATTCTGCATGTCGTTGATCTGTGGCATCCTTATCTGTTGGGCCAATGTTTCCAAATTAAGACAAACCATCAAAGCCTCAAGTACTTTATGGAACAATGCATTTCCTCCTCGGAGCAACAAAAATGGGTGACTAAGCTCTTTGGATATGTTTATGAGATCATTTACAAGAAAGGAAGAGACAATGTGGTGGCAGATGCACTGTCCCAAAAATATGAAGAAGAAGGATCCCTTTTTTCTCTTTCCTTCATTGTACCAGATTGGCTCCAAGCTATTCGCCAGGAATCGCTACAAGATCCCAAAAGTTCACATTTGATCCAGCAATTGTAGACCAATGCTCCAGCTCCCCCAAGGTACTCTTGTCTCTAGGATGAGCTTTGATACAAAGGTCGTTTGTATTTAAGTAAACAATCAAAGATTAAATCCACGGTACTTTTTGAGCTTCATGCTACACCCACAGCGGGGCACTCGAGGTTCACCAAAACCTATGACATGGTCAAATGTTCTTTTTTTTTGGGATGGTATGAAATAGGACATCCGTAATTTTGTAGCTCAATGTGATGTGTGTCAATGTAACAAGGGAGAATCAGTCAAATCTCTAGGCACACTACAATCGCTTCCGATTCCACCTGCTATTTGGAAGGATATCTCTATGGACTTTATTACCGGCTTACCCAAATCAGGAAATAAATCAGTCATAATGGTGGTTGTGGATCACCTTTCCAAGTATGTTCATTTCTGCGCTCTTCAACACCCATTTACTACATCCATGGTGGCTCAAATTTTCATGGACCAGGTCTTCAATATTTATGGCATGCCGCACTCTATTGTTTCTGATCGTGACCCGACTTTCACAAGCAATTTTTTGCAAGAACTGTTCAAGCTACAAGGCACCCAATTGCATCTCAGCATAGCTTATCATCCCTAGACTGATGGTCAAACAAAAGTTGTCAACAAGTGTTTGGAACCATATTTGAGGTGTTTTGCCTCTAAAAAGAAAAATCAGTGGGCTCAATGGTTACCCCTAGCTGAATGGTGGTACAACACTTCCTACCATACAGCGACACGCATGACTCCTTTTGAAGCGGTATATGGACAGAAGCCACCTTCAGTTCTCTCATGCTTACCGGGTACCTCGAAAGTCCAGGCAGTTGACCAAAAACTTACAGTTCGAGAGGATATTCTCCGTACCCTCAAAGAGAACTTGGTCATGGCACATAATCACATGAAGCAACAAGCAGATCAAGGTCACTTTGAACGTCAATTTGTAGAAGGGGATCAATTGTTTTGATGACTGCAACCATACAAGCAAACTTCCCTCAAGGCCGAGCATTATTAGAGGCTAGCGCCCAAATTTAATGGTCCTTATACAGTTCTTAAGCATGTGGGACAAGTCGCCTATCAGTTATCTCTGCCCAGTCATTCGAAGATACATCCTATTTTTCATGTTTCATGCTTAAAGAAGGTGATTGGAACTAGGTGCCAAATTCAAACCAACCTTCCGGAGTTAGCTGAAGAAGGATCCATTTGGCTACAACCAGAAGTAGTTTTGGACCAGCGTGAGCGTCGCCTGCATCAGAGAACCATTAAGGAAGTGCTAGTCCAGTGGAAAGATACAACTCCAGTAGATGCCACTTGGGAACCAGCTACCATTCTGCAGCAGTTTCCACATCTCAAGCCTTGAGGACAAGGCTGTTTTTAAGGGGGCGGACATGTTAGGGTCCTAACCCACACATAGGTAGAGAAATATATTCAGATGTAATAAAGGTCAATATTAATAAGGCCTTTCAATAAAATAGAATAAGGTGGATGTAAGAAGACCTAATAGAAGCTTATGCTTCTAGAAGGATCTTCCTCTAGATGCTTCTCTTGATAGACATATTTAGTATAAATAAGGGTCGAGGGTATGAAAACCCTAGTTTGGAGATTATTGTAATAGAGCACTGCTCAGTTGGAGGTTGTCCCCTTGAAGAGGCCCGTGAACATTGCTTTCTGAATAAAAGTGCTATTTCTGTTGTTGTTCTTATATCATTTCTATGTTATTGTGGAGATTATGCTGGTTATATTATTGCTATTCTGCCATTTCTATCATTTTATTTCTATTCTGCATACTTTTTATATCTGGTATATTACAAAGATCTTCTTTAGTGACATGGAAACCCGACCTCATTTTGTATTTTCTGGCACAAATCCTGATATACATGAGTTGTAGTGGAGAAACAAGCATATATGCATCTTGCAAAGAAATTAGGGAGTGTATATGTGGAAAAATATATATTTTTGGCTCTGGATTTATCAAAAGGGGGTTTATAAGTCTGCATAGGGAAATGGAAAAAGGCCCTCCGTGCAAGATAGCAATGTTGAGGCAAATATTTCTATAACAGATGCCCCCTAATGTGTGAGATCAGAGGAGTATCTGCGATGGCCGAAATACATTATAAATAATACTAGAGTATCAGAGTATCACAGTATATACGAACTCAATTGCTCATTACATTATGTACTGACTTTGCATACATGGCTGCCAAGAATACAATGCAGATCCATGTGGAAAATATACCAACAAGTGTTCATGGCCATGAGTAGGCAAGTATAAATGTGGTTACATGCCAATAGCTATCATAGTCACGAACAAGGCCCAGTGAAACCAGTATCAAAATTAATCTGAAGATATCTATGTACCATGGAGTACAATCTAATCTCCCATGATCGATGAAGTCAAATAGGTACTGGTACAATGAAATGGAAGAAACAACTTAGGAAAGCTCCACCCACAAAGTGATGTCTTCAAGTCTTTAATACAATCCGCCAATGGTGCAAGTCTACATCATGTGAATAAATGAGTTGAGTTCGAACACGATAAGACATCGTTTGATTACTGGTCATTGAGGTATACCATTAACAAATGTGAGACAACCTACCAATGATGAAAGTAGGTATCAAGGCACCGAGTACATCTCTACAAATGTGAAAAAAGGAGCTGGTGTTGAACACTTGAGAGATCCATTGATCATGAGACATTGATGTATTCCCATCTGTCAATGGTGAGAGAGCCTGCCACTAATGACTGTAAGCCTCAAGGTACTCATAAAACTCTAGGTCTCATATCCAGAATACATGAGATGAAGTCAATGGAAAGAGAACTGTTGAAAGGAGAGCATTAAGGCATCTCTCATAAGTTAGCACGAGGAACAAAGCAGGAGCTTCATGATTTGGTGGAGATCGGACGAAGAACATGTTCATGAACCAACGACCTTCTGCATCTTTCTCCTATTCCAAATGAAAATGGTACACGAAAAGGACCCTCTAAATAGCAGCCAATGATGAAAATTGCTGACAAAGGCGAGGAAACCACCAATAAGGCTAATGGAATCCAAGACACTGCATGAATCCCAAAGTGTGAATAGATGTGTTGCCGTCGAACACAAGGGAAACCACCCAGTCAACAACCCATGATGAAATGTCGATTTTTGGGTTCAAGGTGACCTATCAATGATGAAAGTAGGGTCAAGGTGCATCATAAGACCAAAGTATCATGTGATTCTGAGAAAAACTGAGGGTATGGTCGACATGCAAAGTCGCGATTTCTGAGGAGTGGCTGACACAGGTTGATAGACTTCCTTTGAACAAGAGCATGAGACATACGGTGGACTCCGACAACATAGACTTAATGATGTGACAACTAGATGCAAGAGGCATCTATAATGTTCTCTATAGTGACTGGAAGATTAACGAGTCGATAGAGAAAATTTTGTAACGAGATCAGCTTCCTAAGGCCATGCTAAACCCAAAATTATGATGGTGCAAGGACTCAATAAATTTTTTCTCTGTTTAAAGGCGACACGACTGCTGCCAATTACAATATAGTACTCCCTTCCCACCCGTCTTTTTTTTGTTTTTTTCATGACAAGTGAATTCTATGATACAAAGGAGGGAACGAGTGTTTCAAGTAAGAAAAACTGGTTCCAGCAGTGGAACGTACCTATGCTCAATGCAAGGAAATTCATGTGGTAGATGTACACTCGGGGTGATGTTCCATCCAGGGTATAGGGTGTCAAATTGCGAAGGATATAAACAAGGATCTGCTTGGTTGAGGAGGCAAACTGCTTGGGCCATGGTTTATAACACAAAGCGAGAACCGACTAAAGGCTCAATACTGCAAGCAATGGCATGAGATGCAATCACAATTTAATGCCAAAAAATGTCCTTTTTTATATCTGTTAGTCTACTTGGTGTGAAAAAGGGGTAAACTTGTGCCAAATAGATGTCTTTTCAAATCTAATTTACGAGTGTGAAAAAGACGAGTTCACTAGTCAATCTTTTCCATTTTTGATAGCGAGTCATAAAGAGCTTAACTAAGACTCATGATCTTTCAAATCCAATTTTAATGAGTGTGAAAGGGACAAATCACTCAATGATCTTTTCAATTTTTAATAACGAGTCGGAAAAGAACTTAACTAAGACTCATTTTTTGGGAGTCCGTGGGTAATAAGGCCGCATGTGCATGAATGAAAAATGAGGCTCATTGTAAAGTCATGTATCGAATTCTAATGGACTCCCGGTCCTAAGGAAAAATCTTGGCATGGACACCAAATGACAAAGAGGTTCTAACTAGGGTACCCATGTTTGGTGAGTCTCTACCATTTATTAACGATGTTATGACAGTAGATGGAGGTTAATGCGTCGCAATAAATGGGTTTGTACCTAAGGTGTAAAGAGTGGTAATTGAAAGATAATGCAAAACTACACGATGTAGTGAATACCTATCCTATATGCTAGGTTATGAATATACTTGCATGAGGAGACGAACGACCAACTATGACATTGAAATATGTAAGAAAATTGAGTCGAAACTACAAAAACCAACTTAAAACCATTTTTGAATTAGTCCATTAGACAAAATAATGGCATAAAACTATATCAAATGGGTAAAAATGTTTTATAAATAGTAATAAAATCAAAATTTACTATGTCATTTTCATTTTCACCCAAAATAGTGCAATTTGGACTAACATTCCTCCAGAATTCAAATGGTGATTGTGGGAGCAATAGGCAATGAAATTGCAAACCATCTAGACCAGGTAACTCTTCATCCCATCCTCTTCAAATTCAATGGTTTACAATTTTGAATTAGGCTCCATTTTTTTAGTTTTTAAGGGCACAAATTGAGTTTTTTCGGTATACACGGGTTTCTACTAATATGTCGCATATACGATCAGATATACGCCCCTGTGTGAACTACAGGGAGTGTATATTAGGTCCTACCCATGAATGTTCTTGGATAACACGCGTATACTTGCGCAAAATGGAAAAAAATAAGCTTCTAACTCAAAAATTGATTTGGTGTTTGCAGGATGGTGTTGGAGTGGAGGGAGAGAGAGCATGAGGAGGTAGATGTAGCAGTAGATCGGGATCTGGTGGCTCAAGCAGCATTAAAAATATGTGGTCTATACAAGTTTTGGGCTCTCAAAGGAATGAGGGCCCAAGTGAGGTTATTGGAAATGATGGTGGGCTATTGGGATCCAGATAGCGAGAGATTTATCCTTGATTGACAACCATTAAGGATCAAAGTAGAGGACATCTACTTCTTGACAGGACTTTCATGCCGAGAAGAGGTCGTGGACCTCAAGTCACGCGTGGCCGGGAGTGGGATGAAGGTCGAAGAATAAATCGAGGCCCATTGTGTTACAGGGACTCCCATGGTGGGAAGTCAAATCCCTATCCGGGCTATAGGTAACCTCAGCCTGAAGATTATTGTGCTCGTACTTACTAGGATAATATGGTTAGCCTCACTACATCAAGCATTGAGATCGCTTATGTTTTACACACTGGAGTGTGTGAGACCTACCGTGTATGATTGGTGTACCTCACTGCTGACCAATATGAAAGGTCAACTGATAGAGTGCAAGCAGGGGGCAAAGCGAAACTTTGGGTTTGCCTCTATCCTTTGTAGCTTATTTTTCGAGCAGATCCCAAGCCTGGGACCTAGAGTGGAGATCATTCCTAGAGGGCCACGTGATCCAGCTATGGTGTGATGGATCGAGGTCATGAGATGACAGGGGGGAGGTAGGGGGCGGCAACCTACAATGATGATTTTTTCTTCTGGTGGAGGAGACAAATCATAGCTCTGGATGACTATCCCTATGCAATAATTGATCTCAGAGGTGATCCTGATATGCCTCTTCCACCAGGAGCCGCCTATAACACCATAGCTAAAAAATATTTTTTATATATTTCTTTTTTTGTATTTAAAAGAACAAAAATATTTTCTGGATGGTTTTTTTAAATATTAACTCGATACTTGTGTGGTTACAGACATGGGTCCATAACGACCAAAGGGATTCCTATGACATAGGCAGAGGCACCAGGGAGATGAGGCAGTGGGAGGAGAGGTAGAGAGAGTCCTTCAAAACGTGCAGGGCAACCTGTCGTGTTTGACACAGAGGATTCCTATGGTTTAGGTGGAGGATCTACTTGAAGCCATGCAGAGGCAGGTTGTCGGTGTACCTAAAGCATGGGTACGACTCTTCCAGTGTCTCACCAATGCCATGGTTTGCTATCATGAGACTCATCCAGTGCCACAGGCATAGATGTCATGGGACATGTATATCGACTGTATATGTATTTTTGAGGGTTTTAGCCCCAATTTTGTAATATAAAATACCATATTTTTTGGAAATATATAAAGAGGGATCTTCAGATGTACTTATATCTTACAATGTGTACATTGATTTCATGGTTTTCTTTGCTTTATTAATGTGACAACTGGAAATTCAAAACATAATTAGTGTAGGCATCGGATACATGATTAGAACTTCTAGGAATGTGAAAGTATGTAATAAAATCAAATTGTCATTCTAAAAGACGTACCCATAGGAATCGATGGAGTAACATTAGGTCACGCACACGGCAACAACTGTTCAATTGACATACAACTAATTGAGAATCCAGGTGCACCTCTATAGAGTGAATACCATGTGAGATAACATCGCACAATAATTCTATGACAACGTTGTATTCAACCACATTATTCATGGATGGCCCTAGGCATATGCCAACTGAAGACACCAGCAGACCCTCGGGCGAGTAAATAACCCAAGTAGTGAAAGATAAGTTCCATGTATGAGGATTGGCTTCGTCTGTGAATCCTACGTAGACCGAAGACTTCGTTGACATCTGCCAACAAAAGGGAAAACTTGATAAGCAATCCAAAGACAAAAATGGGGAAAAGGTGTATATGCACTAAATTTACATTAGTATACAAAGGGTTTCACCCAAGCCTAGGGCTCAAGCATAGTACCTTTTTAAGAAGAGCCCATTTATGGGCTCAACCAATTTATTCCCTTCATAATCTTCCAACTCGTAGGCTCCTTTTTCTAGAACACGTCACACGATATAAGGACCATGCCACATGGGTTTAAACTTGCCTGCCCCAAGCAATTCTTTGGCTTGGTCATACAAGAGGACTAAGTCACCCTCAACATACAACCGGGGACAGACAGACTTATCGTATTGAAACTTGACATGTTTCTTGTTTTCCTTGATACACGCTGCTCGTTAAGAATCTCTAGGTGTATAAGGCATCACTCTAAATCCGAAGTGTCAGGTAGGAGCTCAACTGCCAATTTGAGAGAAGGGATTTCGCATTCAATGGGAAGTATCGATTCCACACAGTGTACTAACTAAAAAGGAGAAAATCTAGTGCCAGTATTAATCGAGGTTCGGTATGCCCAAAGTGTGGGATATAACATGATGTGCCAGTTGGAATTGCTCCAATTGACAATTTTTTGCAAGATGGTCTTGAGAGACTTATTGACGACCTCTACTTGCCCATTTTTTTGGGGGTAATAAGGTGACGAGTGATCATGTTTAAACCCCAACTTAGACCCTAGTTGTATCATCATTTCATTTTGAAAATGACTACCATGATTAGTGACAATCTCACTCAGGATATCGAACCGGGCGATAATTTGGTTGAATACGAAAAAACGCTACAGTATTCCCATCGAATTTCACAGTAGGCATGGCTTCAGCCCACCTGGTGAAGTATTCAAAAACCACAATAATGTGTTGATGCCCCCCATCCGAAGTTGGGTTGCAATCAACGAATTCTACTCCCCACTTGGTGAAGGGATCGACGATAATGACTGGGTGAAGAGGGGCTCAGTGTGAGCACATTTTTCGAGTGAACACCTGGCAGGGGTGACACTTCTTAACTGCCTCAATACAATCTTTAAAGATGGTGGGCTAGAAGTAACCATCTCGCAAGATGTTTTGGGCTGTCTCAAGCCCGTATAGATGACCACCAAAAGCCCCTTTGTGGCAATCATTAAGGACTAACTCGGCTTCCTTGTGAGTTAAGCAATGACGTAAGATACTATCTATTCCTCGATGATACAAAGTGTTGGCGATGATTGTATACTTTTTGTCTTGGTATCTAACATGTCATCGATCATCTCACGAGAGATGTTGAGTGAACTTCAAGGTTTGAAGATATAAAACAATATATCCATACCAGGGTTTAGACGACTAGATGAGGAAAATGTGTTCATCTGCGAATGAATTGACATGAATAACATCTTCGTCTAATCGTGGGAAATTGGATATTAACTCTGCAAAAACTAGTGACTTGTTGGACTTGGGTGAAGCAAAGTCGAGATAAAATTCTTGTAAGATGACAATCCATTTATTATATTTTCCGCATATGATACATCTAGTGAGGACGTATTGAAATGGATTAACATTGGAAACCACAGTAGTTTTGCAAAGAAATATATAGTGTCGTAAACGTTGGACTGCGTGGATGGTAGCCAAAGCTATCTTTTCAACGTGTGAGTAATTACATTTAGGACCGACTAAATTTTTACTGAGATAGTAGATGATGTGCTGGCGAAGCTCGTCATCCTCTTGAACTAGAACCATACCAATGGTCTCTTCAGACACGGCGATATACAACAAATAATCTCTACTGTAATCAGGAGATTTCAATAGAGGGGTCAATACCAAGGCTTTATTTAAAGCATCAAAAGGCTATCGGGCTTGCTCATCCCAGATAAACGGGGTGTCTTTCTTCAATAGGTGCATGAAACTATTAGTGCTATTGGCATAATTCACAATAAACCGACGCAAAAAGTTAGCTTTCCCCTGTAAACCTTGAAGCTGTCTAATCATGCGCGGGGGAGGAAACTGAATAATTGCTTCAACCTTAAGTGGATCTACCATGATTCCTTTCTCGGAGACTAAATACATAAGATGCATTTATGAGGATTGAGTCAGATTCTATAGTAGCAACATCTTTCAAAAAATAGTTGAAGGTGCATAGCATGATCCACTCTCTTGTGAGAGTGAGCAGCAAGATCGTCGAGGTAAGCTTCGACTATGTGTTTGAGATGACGAAAAGCAAAATTCATGGCTCGTTGGAAGGTTTCTCCGGCATTTTTAAGGCCAAAATGCATTTTCCGGTATGCAAACGTGCCCCAAGGACATATGAATTCCGTCTTATGTTGGTCTTTGGGTTTGATCTAGATTTGGTTATAGCCTGAAAATCCATCCATAAAAGAAAATATTTCGCTTCCCGCACACTCATAGAGAATCTGATCAATGAAAGGCATGGGAAGTTATATTTAGGACAGGCCTTGTTCAGGTCATGAAATTCCATACACACGCGGATGGTTCCTTGCTTTTTATTCACAGGAACGAGGTTGGATACCCATTCGGTCAAGGGAACCAGGTAGATAAAGCCGACATTAAGTAGCTTCTCTACCTTTACCTTAATAGTGGGGGCCTTCCTAGGATTAACATATCTAAGAAATTATCGAATGGGTTTAGCATCAGGGTAAGTCCTAATCTCATGTTCGACAATACGGGTGCTGATCCCTGGCATCTCTTCATATGACCAAGTGAATACGTCTCAAAATTCTTTTAAGAGGTTGGTGTAGATTAGAATCTCTTCTGACGAACAATCTGCACCTATATTTACATTTTCGATCTTGCCAGAGGTACGAGAGATATCGATCTAGACGGTAGGAGAAATACTCACCATATTCCCTTCGGCGTAAATGCCATGTGTATCAAGTGGAACTACGATGTGACCGACTATCTCACTCAAGGTAGATCTAAAATCATCTTGCTCAATTCTTTCAAGACTTGGGAGAAAATAAGATCGATTATGCATATCGTCCCAAGGTCTCTCGGAAATGTTCATGGCTTCAAGGATGGCTTCGTCCAAAGGTAAATTCTCATCCAAGAAATCATGTGAACAAGATAATGAAGTGGCCCACACGGGCCTAAGAATTGGATCCTCCTCGACCGTCTACGAGGGAATAGGATCGGGATCGACAGAAGAGTCAAGGATAACTTGATATGCAATCTCTGGTGCTGATAGTGGCATAGCCATGCCAGTATGAAACTGACCTTCAATCGACGAAGTCAAAGAAGGTAGGGTCCAAGGATCACTAAAATAAAAAGAGCGAAAAGGGATGGACCTCTCTACTGAAGCGCGCGTACTAGACATGGCGTAAATGTGGTGAGTCGTTGTTGAGAAGTCAAAAGTACCCATGAGGGAAGAATACATTTCGACACCGATATTCTCATTTTTCGACTGAGAATTGTTGACCACAGGGATCGACGGTCCAACAGATGCGTTCAAGCTAGAGTACACAAAGGATAATAGGTCGATCGTCACAATCTCCCCTTGATGAGGAAAACAAAGCATGTGGAAAATAGACGATATGACAATGACCATAGCATAATTCCAATTGAGACCTAGTAACAGGTTATAATTGAGAGGTGCATCAACTACCTCTACTTCCACCTCTACCATCTTCCCACCTAATTGGACCGAAAAGGTAGGTAGAATACCATGAGGGCAGAAGGAATGACCATTGAATGCGGTCAACATGGTCGACGACTTTGAAAGGGTTGGAGAACCGATATCTTTCCAACAAACTAAGGACATCATGCACATGGAAACACCTTCATCAACGACCACTCATTTGATGGTATATTTAGAATACTCCACGTGGATTTGGAAAGCCACATGGTAGGGTAAGTGAGGCTTCACATCTGTGACATCAAACTTGATGATCTTTGAGCCACTAGGTTCTAGAGATCCTAAGGCAAAGAGTAAGTCATTGCATCCTCATGCTCCTCATGCTCCCAAGTCATGTCCTCAGGTCTATACCAGGTCCATTGGACCTTTACAAGCCCTATGGCTCGATTATGGAGTTGTTTTATTTTTCGATCTAGGATGCACACCGGATGCACTTGGAAAGCGCCTTCTTGCTCCACCTGAATAACATTCCAATCAATAACATGATTATCATCAGGTATATATTTCTTTATCAATTATACATGGAAGACATTATGAGCAGACATAGATGCAGGCAATGCAATCATATAAGAAACTAGTCCAATCCTCTCTAGGATTTCAAATGGTTCACAAAATATGGCTGCTAACTTGGTGCAGCTTCTCAACTTCAAGGAGCTCCTGTTAGCTTTCACTTTTAGGAAAACATGATCACCTACTTTGAATTCTCTGTGGATTCTATTTTTATCAGCATAACTTTTCTGTCTGTCTTGGGAAACTTTCAAATTTTGCTTAATTTTTAACATTTGGTCCTCCATCTCCTTGAGCAATTCTAGCCTGACTATTGTTCTATCGGCTAGATTATCCTAGCTTACTGGAGTGTTGCACCCCTTCTGCTGTAAAGTGCTTCAAATGGGACCATCTTCACTGACGCCTGATACCCATTATTGTAAGTGAATTCTACCAAGTGTAGGTAGTCTTCCCATTTCGATGGTTTTTCCATCACATACATTCTCAACATATCTTATATAACTCTATTCACCCTCTCTGTCTATCCATCAGTCTTGGGATGGTAAGATGTACTAAAGTTCATGTTCATTCTGAATCCTTTGAACAATCCTTTCCAGAAATTTGAGGTGAATTTTGGGTCTCTGTCAGACACAATCGTTTTAGGAATTCCATGCAATTGTGCCACTTCCTTCATGAAAATATCAACAACATCTATTGCTTTGTGAGTAGTTTTTAGTGGAATAAAATGGGTATCTTTTGTAAGATTTTCCACCACTACCATAATCGAATCATGTATCTTGCCTGTTCTGGGCAATCCCATAATAAAATCCATTATCACCATTTCCCCCTTCCATTTAGGAATGGGAAAAGGTTGCATCAATTCTACTGAGTGCCTATGCTTTGTTTTAACTTTCTACATTCCATACAGCTAGCGATGTATTTTGCAATTTCTCTCTTCACACCTGGCCAAAAGTATTCACTCTTGACCGCTGCTACGGTTTTCTGATATCTAGGGTGCCCTGCATAAGGAGCATTATGCATCTCATGCAAAATTATATGTTTCAAGTCCTGGACATTTGGTACAAAAACTCTATTCTTGTGCAGCAGTATTCCATCTACTTCGAACTTATAAATATCCATCTTTTGTGGTGTCTTACCTTGCTGTGGTTTTGCTATCAATTCTTTGTATTGCAGGTTTGTATTTGTAGCCTCCATAATTTTTCTTTTAACATTAGTTTGATACATGATGATGGTTGTAGCATGAAGCTCATGCACCCTCCTACTAAGTGCATCAACCACTTTATTTTCTTTCCCTTTGATATGATTTATATCAAAGTTATATTCGCTTAGAAATTCTAACCATATGCTTTGCCTAGCATTTATATTTGGCTGATCAAATAAATATTTCA
Organism: Picea abies; assembly: GCA_900067695.1. Lineage (NCBI taxonomy): Eukaryota > Viridiplantae > Streptophyta > Pinopsida > Pinales > Pinaceae > Picea > Picea abies. Next base: position 19,049 of record CBVK0100097398.1, read on the forward strand.
AACCATTGTGGTTTTTTCTTAACTTAAACCTTTTTCCCATGAGGTAGTGTCTCCATTTCCTCAGGGCATGCACTATGGCTGCCAACTCCAAATCATGAGTGGCATAGTTTCTTTCATGTTCCTTCAACTTCCTTGATTCATAACATATCACGAATCCATTTTGACTGAGGACTCCACCCAGTCCTTAATTACATGCATCTGTGCATACAATGAAATCTTCATTTGGGTTTGCAATCCTTAGTATTGGAGCACTTGTCAATAATTGTTTCAAATGTTGGAAACTCCTTTCACAGTTCAACGTCCACTGAAACTTCATACCCTTTCTTTGCAAGGAAGTGATTGGGTGTGCTATCTTCGAGAATACTCCAATGAATCTCCTGTAGTAGCCTGCAAGGCCCATGAAATATCTGACCTCTTTCACATTATTTGGTGTTGACCATTCTCTAATGTCTTCTACCTTCTTAGGGTCCATTGCTATCCCATCTTTTGAGATGATATGCCCCAAATAATGAATTTGTTTTTGATAAAATGATCACTTGCTCAATTTTGCATACAACTGATGTTCCCTTCATACTTGCAACACCATCCTCAAATGATGTTCATTCTCTTCCTATGACTTGGAATATATAAGAATGTCATCCAAAAATACAATGACAAACTTTTCCAAATACTCTCAGAAAACACCATTCATTAAGCACATGAAAAAAACTGGTGCATTTGACAATCCAAATGGTACCACTGTGAAATCATAATGACCATACCTTGTCCTAAAGGCGGTCTTTCTAATATTTTCTTCTTTAATTCTTACTTAATGGTATCCTGATCTGAGATCTATCTTTGAAAATATCCTTGCATCCTTCAATTGATCAAAGAGGTCATCAATCCTTGGTAGAGGATATTTGTTCTTAACAGTCACTTTATTCAATTGTCTGAAGTCAATGCACAATCTTAACTTTCCATCTTTCTTTTTCACAAACAAGACTGGGGCACCCCAAGGTGATACACTTGGGCGTATATACCCCTTCTTCGGAAGTTCTTCAAGCTGCATTTTCAACTCCTTCAATTTTGGTGTACTCATTTTGTAAGGAGTCTTTGACATGGGAGCTTCTCCTGGTGTCAGATTTATAGAAAAATTGAGGTCTCTCCTTGGGGGTAGTCCTGATACTTCCTTGAATACATATTCAAACTCTTTCAGTATTTCATTATTCTCCAAATTTGGCACCTTGTCTTCAGGTGTCTCCTCCATATGAACTGCAAATATTTGACATCCTCTTCTATAACATTTCTTCAGCTACAATGCTGAAATGTCTCTAACAATTACTTCCCTGGGAATTCCCCGCACTTTCCTTTGGTTCCCTTCTTCATCCAATAAAGTGAATGCTTTGTTATGGAAATCCAATAGAGCATGATGGGGGTCCAACCAATCTATCCCAATTAAATAGTCATAGGAACCTAAGGGTAAGATGTTCAAATCTTCCCTGGTATTTAGTCCATTCATGTCTCTGAGGTAGGACTTAACCATCTCATTAACTTTTCTTCTGGCTCCTGTAGCCATTTGCATCAACCAGGATTTCCCATGCTTTCTTTTTTTCAATTGCAAACTTTCCACCATCTTAGGGTCTATATAACTACGTCTATCTCCTAAATCAATTAAAATAACGAGGGTTTGGTTGTTGATCATACCTTCCACTTCAATCATGTGGGATTGATACTCTGCTTGCTTGTTTTCTAGGGCTACATAAATCCTTGGCACATTTCTACCCATGTCCTCTACCATCTCAGTTCATTGTACATTGTGAACAACCCTACCTTTTTTTCCTCTGTGAGGACAATCTCTGAACCTATGGTCTCCTTTACAACCCCAACATTGCATAGGTGGTTGTCTTGGCTCTTGACTCCCTGTGTCAATCACTCTAGTTTCCTTATGTGTTTGCTGCCATTTTGGATAATTTCTGAAGAATGGTGGCTTAGCTCCCTTCTTCCTCTAATCCATCTTGAATTTCTTATTGTCTTCCCAAGCCTTTTGGAAAGATGGTTTTTCTTTCAGATGGTCATATAAGCATTTAGCTCTTCTTATGGTTTCTTCTAATGTCTTGGGATCATCATATTGTATTTTTTCACTGATAAACAATGGAAATCCACTTAAGTACCGTTTAATATTGACTGTCTCATCCCTAATGAAATAGACATACTTCAACAGTTCCAAAAACTTTCTTTCATATTCGTCTATGGTCGTACTTCCAATCTTGATTTCAAAGAACTCTTTCATTTTCTTGTCATAGTATCTCTTGGTCAAGTACTTCTTCTCAACATACTTCTTGAATTCTCTCCAAGTAACACTTTTCTCAACAATGTGTTGTACCTGCACAAGTTGATCCCACCACATGGAGGACTTTCCTTTGAGTTGATAGATAGCGATTCTACCTTCAGCATGAGAAGAATAATTATGAAATTGAAAATACTTCCTCATGCCTAGCAACCATGTTTCAACATCTTCATCCTTCTTGTGCTCACCATTAAATGTCAGAGGTTTGATTTTGTTCATTTCTCCTTCCAGCTCATCCACCCCAGATCTCTTATATCTTCTGATAGGGGATAGACTTGAGCTGTTGCCTGCTCTCTTATGGGAATTCCTATGGGGATGATGGTGATGTCTACTAGCACTTTTTACTTCTCTCTTCTCCTCTGAAGATTTGTGACTCTTAGATCTACTTGAGTCACTCTCCTTAACCAATTTCTTCTCTATTCTATTCAAACCTTCCAATAGCTTCATGTTAAAGTCATCCTGCTGCTCTTTGGATTTCATAAGCCTTTCATTATCAGCTTTATGGCTTTGGACATCCTTCTGCAAATTCTTAATGGTCTCAACCATATTCATATCTTCATTCCTTTCTTCTCCATGTCCGTTGGAGTTCGTTCCTTCCATGCCCAAATGGACATCCATCCCTTTGCTCTTCTCTGAATGACTGTAATTCCCTTGTGCGTCTTCCATTCCTATGGACTCTGCACTGGTCTGACCTGATCGAGTTGTTGTTAATTCTACAAAACGTCCAACCATCGAAACTAATCAGACTAACAAATCAACAATTCATGAGAATATGCACCATTTCGATTCAACATACACATAAGCATTATCACTCCCATTTTCCTGGTGTTATCACCACGACGATTCTAGATAAGACCCAAGTCTCGAGAATGTTGACACACAATGCTTTCCAAGATACACTTTGCGCAAGAAGGTGGTTTTGTCGAAACCACTTTCACCAAGATGAGGTATTACATGTCTCAACATGTCAAATCCACCACTAATGGAGAGGGCAACAGCTAGTCAGATCACCCTACTTCATTCGTTCGCTACTTCGCAGCCATGTGATGTCAGTTGAACACCACCATGTAACAAACTCAAATGCTAATCATTCGAAATGGATTGGCCGAGTACGAAAACCCAACGCTCTTTGTACGTAATTTGTCTTCACTTCATAAATGGAGTTCTATAATTACCACTCCCCAACTATGAAGATATCTGTGTATCTATAACCATAGTAATCTTCAAGTTTCTCGACTTCCTGCTCTCTGCAAAGACACATTTTGGTATCCCCAACCTGAGATACATGGACAAAGCTAAGTCGAGTGAGACTGGTTATTCGAGCAACATGCTAGGATTTCCTGTGAATAAGGAGGAAAGGTTCCTTGTGCATCTTCTAGCAACTAAGTTCCACACAGATCCGGTTATAGACTCACGATTGGAAGTCAGGCTAAATCCCACTATAAAGGATTTGGTCATCAACAGGCCAACCACTAAGAAGAAAATGAGTAAGTAGCATAAGAAGGAGGAATCTACGGTTGAAGCGGCCAAAAGTGTTGGACAAAATCAACGGGTCTGGTTAGACTCTTCTTTAAAGGCGGAGATCGCTAAGCTGAAGTAAGTCTTCAATTAAGATAAGCATTTCTTAGCAAATTTTGAACAACCGGTAGCGGAGGTAAAGAGTACAAGAGATGATAGGCTTGTTCTTCAACGACCCTTTTTACAACAAGCTAACTGCTGTCATCACCCTTTTGTAATTTTGTGATTAATATGATTATATAAATACATAAACAGATTTTAGACTGTTTTATTACAATTTATATCTGGTGATGTTATGACTCTTGTTTTCTTTATAATAAGTTTTTCTTGTAATCTTATATTTTATTTTCATCTGTCTAAATCAGAAGAAATTAAAATTCGGAATTCTTTTTAATTAATGCTTCAATGCGGTTATGTGTTTATTTTAATTTTATTATTATGCAATTTAAACTCAGAATCCTCGCCTTTCAAGCGACTTTGTGCACATTAACTTGACCTATTCATTTATATTATTGTGCATAGCAACATTACAAGGTAAACGCTTCTTCGCACACCTAAATCTACTGTGCATTTCTTCTTCATCGTACAGACTCTTACGCGCACTACTCTAGCGTTGTACGCCAATATCCACTGTGCATAGTTTTGATACTGCGCACCGATATTCCACATGCATTTTCATCCTATGCATGCACCATGTCAAGTTTAACATAGTCCTTCGCACTCAAATATCTATGCACACTACTGAATACACCATCACGAAACAACTTATATTCATACTTATGCGTGTACCAACAAAACTCCTTTGCATTAAGAAATACTTGTGCACCCCATGTGCACCTTACTATATGCATGCTTATCGTGCAAGGCTAATTTTAGCGTGTGCATCTACATATAATAATCTTCCGCGTGACGCCACACTTTACCGTGCACACTGGCACGCCACGGTTTCTCGCCCAGTGCCAAATTTACCACGCGCGCCAGTACGCCAAACTTTTCCAAGGACACTCTATGACTCTAATTCTGGTCACTTCGAAGTTACTTTTCTGTGAATATTCACTTCAATTGCACCCTTCTGGCCCATCCAAGCTTAGTGTTGAACTGTGGCTCTGATACCAAACTGTAACGATCCCCCCCCGACCAAACTGAGGTTGGGGTACGCCACTCCAGAGAAACCACTCATTCTCTGATGCCAGTCGGTAACATTCCCAACCATCAAGCTGGGCCATGCTACTCTGGGGAACACTTTCGTTCCCATACTGTGGAACATACAGTAGCATGCCCAATAGTCAACTAAGCAATGCCACCTAAATTTACTCTTTAGACTGCATGCAACTAAAACATATACATGCAACACACTCGCGGAAGCTTTACATTTAAACATAAACAAACAATTACTTTATGTAACATACGACTTTTATATTAAAATAACAGTAATTACCGATATGCGTCATTTACAGGAAATTACCCGTAAACACACAAGCAATCATAGTCACATATATGATAAAATCGTAACATGGGCATGTAAATAAAAAAACAACATATCCATATATCATACAATTGGTACTTATCTTAGAAAGGCTCTCACCAACTGCTTACAGACTATCCACGAACCTCCCAGCCATAGACTACACTGTTCATCACTCTCAATAGTGAATCACCCCCGAGCTGGGACTGAACTCCACCCAGGGTAAAGGGATTCTTATCCAAGCTAAGGCTCATGGACAATAGGAAAGACTCTATCTCAGGTGCTCACTCAAATCACAACCTACAACCTCTCATTCCCCACATGCCTGTCCTACCCAAGGAAGTGTGCCCTTTCTCTGCTTAACAGTCCCTCGACTGCCCCACTTCCCTTCCAGGGCTTCAGCAATAGGCCGGACCAGAAGTCTCAGAGCATTGTAGCTGCAGTTTAGCACCTATAGAAATCAATCCCCAACAATTATCTCTCTTAGAGAACTACTCACGGGCTTGACAACCCGCTTCTTCAATCCTTCTCCAAGCTAACCAGGTACACCAACCAAAAAGGATGGGGAAACAGGCTTCGAAAAGGTGAAATGGTTGTCTCCAGGATAACATAATGTATGAGTGAAATGGTCATGGAGTCATTGACAGGATAATTGAGTGTGTTTTGGATTCACTATGAACTCTTTGTCAAAAAAATGATGATGGTCCGCCTGCTGGTCCCCCCTTTTCTCGTTCGTAAGGTATCTATGAGAAAAAATCCCCCTTGAGATAAGTTTCCCCACAATATGAATGCATGTCTCCAACTTGACACTTGTCATATCGGAAGTTTCGTTTGTCCACTTGTCCCCAACTTTAGAACTTAGGATAAACTAATTATCCATACTTTAGGTTTTAGGAAATATTAATATAATATTCCCTTGACTTTTGGCCCTCCCTTTCCCTAACTGGTGAAGTTCAGTCCCCCATCTCTATTATCGTGGTCAGTCTGCGTGCAGTGATGTATTTTATATTAATCATGAGTCATGTACAAAGTAGGTTCTCTAGCCTTTAACATCTAGGTGCACTGGCCTAGTTCCAAGACATAAGCATTCCGGCTTATAATACTGGCTCACCAGCCTATAATGCATATTATATACACAAAGGTTCGCTGACCTTAATATTGCACACACTTAGTTATTGCGCGCTATATCCTCTATCTTTAAGGTTGCACGCACCTTAGTTACTGCGCGCAGTATTTAGAAATGTGCACATTACATCCCTTTACTGTGTAGTATATGTGCACACCATGTCATGAAAGGTGTATTACAAAAATGATGTCTAAACAACTCACTAGCTTAAATATACTTGGATTATATTTACATTTGGGTTCGGCCGAGGGATATTACATATGGATACTAGCAAGATCCCCAAATATGAATAAATCCACAGGAATATCTCTGACGCTAGGTGATTATCTAGGGGTTATCCCTTCAACAAACTTCGCGCAACCTCGTGCTTAACTCCGGTGTGAGCGGAGCCTCCTGATATTACCAATTATACAATGGATTTCTCAACTCCTTGTCTTAGACACATATGTTGATTTAATTTCCTTGGAGAAGTTTACTCACAAAATCCTATTCCAAGGCACTAAATCCTAGGCTAGTTTGTGCACCCTAAGCAATAAAATCGTTACTAATCAATTTTAGTTTAAAGCATAAATTTTATTGGCCGTGATTACTCAAAAATGTATGAAAATGAAACTCATGGTGTTATGACTTTGCATGAAAATAAAAATAGATATAATGCAAAGCCTAAATTTAACTTTTCAGTGAATGATATGCTAAATAAAAATAGTGCAATCTTCAATTTTAACTCTGCAACTCAGAAGTAAAATGCAATCTTTTGCTAAATGTGCTAAGCTAATGATAAAGGTTCCAAGACAAAAATACCTATTTTTTTGTATTTTCAATGTATTAAAAAGAAAATGCATGGATTGATAATCGACTTGATATATACCTTCTACTGTGTATAAAAGAAATCACTCGAGAAGAATACCAAGGAGCTAAGCAGACAAGCCAACTACCAAGGACAAATAAAAAATGGAAAACAAAGAGAAAGACGCCACCCAAAAATTCAACTCCAAATAGGTTTCCTATCATCCCAAATAATATCAACAGGCACCACAGAGACCTAAGAAGGCTCAGTGATCCTCAAAACCTACCCAACAATCACTAAACCAAGCAAGCAAGCAAGGAGAAGTGGTATACGCGATTGTTCAAGAGAAACAAGCGTATATACGTCTCTTTCAGTGGGACAACAAGCGTGTATACACGATTGTCAGGGAAAAAATGGCGTATATCTTTTAAAACAAGGCTAGGCAAGGGTAAAAGGATGAAAAACTCAAACCCAGAGTGAAAAGACTCTGTCGAACTGTGATACGACAAGAAACACAAAGGAAAAAGAGCAATGTAAGAAGGAAAAATACTTTAATGGAAAAACTCTCTATGGCCAAGGGTAAACCACAACAAACAGGTATGACTACAGAAATCAACTCAATTCCAACATGTGCTATATAAACTAATGTGCAATACGAGGAAGAAGCCTACCTAGATCCAATCATTTGATGTTGTTCCACCGTTGAGCACTTTGACCCAAAGATTTACACCTGCAAGAAGTTCTCAACAAACAAGCGATGCAAGTATATAGTGATAATATATAAAATGAGTTAGCACATCAGATAGCACAATCCATTAATAAACATTACAAACATGTCCATGAATAATAATCATATATTTGCAAGATATCAATAGAATGGGAAATGAGTATTTCTATTAATAATTGATCAACAGAAGTATCAACATTACAGGCTTCCATGTCGGCACGGTTCAAAACCAAGAAACCAAGTTCCTTCCAACTGGGTCTCCACCACTTCAATCCTCCACCAAAGACAAACTCATAGCAAAGAGGTAATGAGGTCCTCTCGACAATAAAGAAAGTGATTGGGGGCTGAACACTGTGCTCAGAATTGAGGGACAAAGGGATGCAGACTCAATATGAAGTAATTTATTCAGAGTAACTTTTCTCTCAAAGTTGAATGCTTTCTCTTTCCTTTTCCATAGCTCGAAATTGTGCTCTTATAGCCTCCAGAATGCAACTGAAGGGTCGAGTCGGAACGTTTCCAGTATATGGAAGGCCAAATATCATAAATCTTTTATCGTGACATGGAAACCCGACCTCATTTTGTATTTTCTGGCACAAATCTCGATATACACGAGCTGTAGTGGAGTAACAAGCGTATACGCAACTTGCAAAGCAATAAGGGAGCGTATATGTGGATATATATATATATTTTTGGCTCTAGATTTATCAAAATGGGGTTGATAAGTTTGCATAGGGAAATGGAAAAAGGCCCTCTGTGCAAAATAGCAATGGTGAGACAAATCTTGCTATAACACCTCCCACCACATGTGCTCACATAGAAATTGGTTCATTTATTACCAATCTGTTGATGAGGGTGTAGTATTTATGGTAAAGGCTATTCCCTATAAAACTGTTGGGGTTGGCATTATTAGAATCAGGATGTTCGATGATATTGTTAGAGAATTAATGGATGTTAGATATGTACCTGAGCTTAAATCAAATTTGATTTCATTGGGAGTGTTGGATTCTTGTGGATATAAGTATACAGGTCAAGGTGGAGCACTCACATTATCAAAATGTAGTTTAGTAGTGATGAAGGAAACAAAGGTTGATAACCTTTATAAGCTGGAAGGGAGTACTGAAGTGGCATCTGAAGTGACAGATGTATCTTCTTGTTTATGGCAGAAGCATCAAGTTCATAAGAGCAAGAAAGAATTGCAGGTACTAGTAAAAGGTAAATCAGTTCCAAACTTAAAATCTTTGTTTCTGAATTACTGCTTGTTTTATATCTCTGCAAATTATGATGGTGGTATAAAGGGATGTTGTGTGTGGGATCCTAGTTCTCACAAGGTCATCATTGACAGAGATATAGTATGTATGGAACAACCAAAAGGGTTGATTCAATATCGCAACGATAAATTTGTTTGCATGCTTGATAATTCATTGTATGACCTATTAGTACCGAGGAAAATATACAAGAGGTTTGAATCCTTCATAGTGAGTCGTAATTTTTCAAAGGGTAGGAATGACTATACAGTTTATAGTACATTCACAGTCTTGATGTTATTTGCTGATGATATGCTTGATGCAAGCCGAAACATGGATAAAATCAGTAATAAAATGACTCAGGTGGACATGACAATTCAGATGAGGGATCAAGGAGTAGAAAAACAAATTATGGGCATGGAAGTACACATAGATGGTAATGGTAAGTTGTGGTTGGAGTTCGGTACATGAACTTTGTAAAACCAGTCTTTATCCCTCTTGCTTTCCATTATAAGTGTTAGAAAAAAAGGATCGTGGAGCAATAAAATAAAACAAATGAAGAAACAAAACACAGAAGATACACAATACAATAGAGACATAGATTTACATGGTTCACCCAGTGTGGGCTACGTCCACCAGAGAAATTGCCAGGTCATTCCTTTATTATTATCCATCATATGAATGGATACAACCTATAACAAACCTGCTGTAACTTCCTCTTCTTTCTCTCACAGTCTCCTATCTCAGAATACAATATTTGCCATCAATCATAGCCGCAATACATTTCCCTCATAAAAGAGGGTTGCCTTCTAGGGAAAAAAACCCTAACATAATCTCTATTATTAGATCTGCGACTTTATAATGAACGGTCCAGATTTACAATGAAATTACAATATACATTTACAAGGCAATTTTTCCTTCGGGGGCTTTGCCCCCGAACCCCCGCTGGGGGCCCGCTTGCCCCCAGACCCCCCAGCCCGAGGGATAGCCCCCCAGACCTTGCAGAGGGGGTACCCCCCCTATGCACTCCCCCACGTGGAAGAGTGTACATACTTCTGGGTGTAAATACTTCATGAGGTATAAACACGGTTGAAAGTAAAAGACCTCTGAATCAGGAAGATAATCAGGCTCCACAACCAAGAATAAGTTTTCTTCAAGCATAGGTCCTGTCTATAAAAAAGAAAAGGTTATGTCTCATGTAAGTTCAGTAGGAGGTCTGTTGTATGTGATGAAGTGGTTAAGATCAGATGTTTCACATGCTAATGATGTTATCAGATACGTGACAAACTCAAGTGTTGCAGTGAAATGGGTGCTTCAACGTTTGAGAAGCACAAATGTCACCTATAATGGTTACACTGAGGATAATTGTAATGTATATTTTACAGGTGTCTTGGATAGAAGGAGATCTATCACTAAATATGTCTCACAACACAATTGAGGAAGACATGTTGGAGGTGGAGTGACCCCTCAGGAAATCCAAACTCGTGCAAGTCACACATGTGAGATTATGAAACCAGTTTTATTAGAGAAGCTGCAATGGTGCTTGGCTTCTCTTGGCTTGCAAAAAAGGTGATGAACAAAAGGAAGGAGCAAGGTATCAGGTTAATTGTTGTCAAGGTGGAGATTGTTGGGATTTGGTGACAACGAATTCCTCAAAGGATGGATTTGGATCCTATTATTCTGTGTTGGTTACAACCAAATAGACCAAGTTAGAATATGGATAGGGATTGCATTTAAGAATCGGTTTCTTGTGTAAAAGTATATAAATTCATGTAAGCTCGTAGAGGCAGATACCATTGAGTGAGAGAGAGACAGAGTGAGAAATTGCAAGTCTGATGTAATCTCCATGATCTGAATAATAAGACAACTGATACCTATGCTTGGTGGATGTAGGTTTGGGTGAACAACGTGAAATCCTGTGTTTCTTATCTGTGTGATTGTTAATTATCATATGTGAATTGTGTTTTCTGCATTTGCAATTCTAATACATAGGAGCTAACTTTCAGCTACGGGCAGAAGAGTGAGACAAACACACCACAATGAAAACTAAGAAGAGTGAGACAAACACACCACAATGAAAACTAAGTGGATATCGAAGACACACAAAAAAAAAATTGTTGAATATGGATAAGAAATACCAACCCTTTAAAAAAACGGACCAACTATTAAATTCATGGAATCACAGATGATATAGGAAAATCTCAACGCCAACGCTCTCTCACCTGGAATACCTCTCTGTTCAACTTATAAGTGGAAGCCATGCGCTCACTAGAGAGAAGAATTATCCAACACAATATACTCTATTGAAACGTTACGGTTTCACTTTGATACGATCGAATTCTATGCAAATGATCAATTTATCTCCCATGTCTATCATCTGCAACGATTATAGCGTTGATATTGGCAATAATTCTTCTCTCTTGTTGGGAACAGTTCCACTATTGGAATTGTTCCTTCACCACCACGCTTCCGCTACCACTTGTAGATAGAAAAATGATGGATTCAATAGGAAGAGAGGTAGTGTTTATAGATAAATAATTTTTTTTTGGCTCATCCACTAAAAAAATTTGCAAAATCCTATTTGGTAATAACATAGATGACAAACGATCTCATTATTGGTGCTTGAGAATAACAAAAACCTTGAGGTAGGGAAGTCCAACGGTCCTGATCATAACAAAAACCAACGGTCCTGAACATAACAAAAACCTTGAGGTAGGGAACTCCAACGGTCTGAAGCCCTAATACGAGATAGTTCGTTGGAAAATTCCATTGAATTAAAGGATTTTGTTGGATATTTTGTGTATCATAAAATGTGTAATAGTGCTCCGAATTAACATCTCTGGCCTAGATTTTCCTTCAATCTTTCGCTTGTTTGTTGATCAGTTATACCTTTTTTTGAATTCTTTTGATGGCGTTAGCGAACATCCTTAGACGATCTCAGACCAAACAATATGTGCTGGACCTCGCACAGGTTGTTGTACAGAGGTATGGAGTCTAGTGCGGAGCTTCAGTAATTGCTTGTAGATGAACTACCATAGCAAGGGATTTCAATTCGAAGGGTTTCACACATTGATTAGGGTTTCGCGAGAGAATGAGAATAATGATAACATTGATTAGGGTTTCGCACAGGGTAGAAGGAGAGGAGCAGAATGAGGGTGCACACAGAGGATAGACCTATGAATTGGGCACGCTGGTGTTACAAGATTAAGATTTTTGTGAGATGAGCTGTGGAAATACTGACTGACACAAGAATCGTCTAGAGGTTCAGACTGAAGAGGGAAACACAACAGAGAGGAAGACAATAGAGCAACCTCAACTTTGACAATGAAATGTCCACCCTGGACAGATAGAGAGGTGTTTTGCACACCAGAATGAAAACACCAAGGGAATACATGTTAAATGGAGAGAATCAAAGAGTAAACCAACTCAAATGCTATGTAAAACTACCATAGGCCCTAATAAGTATACGGCTTTGATACCACTATTGGAATGACGAAATTAAAGATAAATGTGAATTTTCTTTTTATTAATATGATATATATATAAATACATAAACTTGATCTTTCCATTCATTTTCAAAGAGATCTCTTAAACTCATAATGATGATTCCTATTACTTAATTATTCATATTTTGTGAGTAACTCTAATAGATTACATTTCTAACATTTTATTATGTCAAATTTGCATTTAATTAAATGTTTATCTATACATAAAAACACAACAATTTACATAGAAGGTATAGATTCTAACTCTTTTTTAATTAATTAAATTATTATTTTTTTAATTCTAAAAATATTATAATTTTATTATTGTTATAACTTTTAAAGTTTATATTTTTTTAAAGTTTATTTTTTTTTTTAAATTATTTTTTAATATATGATGATGATGATTAACTTCCACTAAGATCAAATTGGTTTATGAAACCTTAAGATGGTAAGTGATTACTTGTTTTTCTGTGCTAGAAAAACATTAAGAGAAACTTTCCAAGATCACCATACTTTTGTTGAGTTAAGAGGTTAGGAAGGTTGATAGTGTGACACATATTTTGAAAATGAGATCTAATATGGGTATAGGGTGGACAATCTAACAAAAAGTGCTTTTCATCTTCAAACTTCTTAGTGTCACAAAAATGACATATCCCATGGCTTTTTAGGAATTGACCAAAGTCCAATTTGACCATGGAGCTCGTGAGCATTTGTTCTTATCTTAACAATGCTTATTTTTTTCTTTAGACTTGAAAAAACATTTAGATAATTTTGATCTTCTAGATTAGGGTTGATTACATCCTTATAATATCATTTCTAAAGGCTTACAAATTTTTATTAATTAAGTGGCATAATATTGCTTCCATAGATATGAGTTGAATGAATCTCTATCGATTAAAAACAATTTTTTTAAACATATAATTAAAAAATCAATTTAAAAACAATTATTATAATTCAATTTTTTTAAATTTAATAAATATATTTTTATTTATTATTTTTCATATATTTAAAAATTTGAAATTAAAAGTAAATTATAATCATTAAATTTAGAACACATATATGGGAGAGATGTCCATGTAACATAAGGTATTAAAATAATAATAATAAATCTACAAAATAATAATAATTATAT
>CBVK0100097399.1:0-32852 GCA_900067695.1 Picea abies
TCTTTCCCTACACGACGCTCTTCCGATCTCACTTTATTCCATGAGAGAGAGTTTTAATCATCTTCATATGTTCCCCATGCAGGTTTATAACCATCATAATGGTGCTCGAATGGAGAGAACGGGAACACGAGGACGATAATGCAACCGCCAAAAATCACCCTTCGACTCTTGCTGCCTTAAGAGATTGCGGTCTCTTGAAGTATTTCCGCATACCGGGCATGAGAGCCCAAGTTCGATTGCTAGAACACTTAGTTCGGATGTGGGATCCGGATCAGCAGGTTTTTAATGTCGGAGCTCACACATTGATGATCGACATTGAGGATATCTATTTCCTGACTGGGCTATCCAGGCGAGGGTCCTACGTCAGTTTGACTGGTAGCCGAAGGGGTGGCTTAAAAATGAGTGAGTATTGCCGAGAGTACTGTGTGCCGGAGGCTGAACGACAAAAAGGGAAAGTGGCCATTTGGGGAGTGACTGATATAACTCTCCGTACCATTCTCTTTACTATTTCTCGGATGGCAGGAAGTGCTTCCCCACATATGGCTCTGCAGAGCTATTTTCAGTATGCCATCGAGTGTATTGAGCCCCGGGTTTTCAACTGGGCTGACGCAGTTTTACGCAGTCTCAATAAACAACTGAACAAATGCAGGCGCGGAGATCTAAAGCAGTTTGGTTATGGATCATTGTTGGTGTCCTTCTTCTGTGAGAGGGTTCCAGTGTATAGACTTCAGGATGAGTGGAACTTTCCGGGTCCCAGGGATCCACGGATGTTGCGATGGTGTCAACTCATGGCTAGACATGTGACAGGACCGATCGTCAGGTATGACGATTCCTTCGTTGATTGGCTTCAAGGCCAGGTGCTGATGGTAGAAGATTATGCATACGCGGGTTTGGATTTTCGCAGCGATCCTGACCTTGCACTTCCTGAAGATGCACAGTGGGGAGATATTGGTAAGAAGTCCACTGATTTGTTTTAATTTTTTTTTTTTTTTTAAATGTTTTTGGATTTTTAATCATATTTAAATGTTTTTGGTTTTATAGTTTTATCCAAAGACTAACACCAAACTTTCTTGATAACACAGACGTTGGGGCATATAAACCTGCTGGTATTTCTCCTGTCCAACGTCGAGGAGAGGCAACAGTAGCCATTCCACAGTATGTCGAGGATTATCTGACAGTGGAGCAGAACTTAGAGGGTTTGATGGCTGATGTTCCAGATATGGCTCTGGAGGATATTCCACGACGTGATCAGTGTCACACCGTGGGAGTCTCTGCCTCTATGGGTCGCTTGCTCCGCAAAGTTGCTAGGACATTAGTGTGCTATCATGAACATCATTGATGTCATGATATCGTTATGTAGAAGCCAAGAGTTTCCATTTTTTATATTTTGGTCTTCGGACACATTTTGTAAAAACAAACTTTGATCGTTATATATATATACATGGTTTCTACCGGCTTACTTTACATTTGTGTACATTTTAATGTGTTTGATTTATAAGTGATTTAAATGCCTGTCCAATACATAATTAGCTAAATCATCTGTTAATGTATTAAGACTTCTCGGAATGTGTTGATATTCTATATGATCAAAATGTCATTCCAAGAGGCGAATCCGCAAATATACTCTTAATAATGTAGGACTTCGAATAGAGTAGACATTACTTAGTTGTAGCACCACTAGCTGCGAGTCAAGTCGCACAACCAAACGACGAATTCCATAACGACGCTATACTCTGCGATGTTGTTGGTTGCCCACCCAAGACATACACCTCGTAAAGATATAAGCTCGTTTGTTGGGGCATAGATTGCCTAGGCAGCGGAAGCTAGGTTCCGAGTACTATGGCTAGCACCGTCGACGAAGCCAATATAAGGTAGCGAATACTCCGACATCTGGCAATCAAACACAACGTCACGTAAGGGTAGAGACCAGATAACGTCAAAAGCAAGACTAAAGTAACACACATATGCAATATGATACATAAAATACAAGTACTCATGCACAAATGACTCATGCATAGTACTTTTTTAAGTACAACCCATTTCTGGGTTCACTCAAAGGTACCCCATCATAATCCACTAGCTCATACGCTCCTTTTTCCAAAACTTTGCTAACAATGTAAGGCCCACGCCACATTGGTTCGAATTTCCCAGCTCCTAAGACATATTTATCTTGTTCATATAGAAGAACAAGATCTCCTTCAGAGAAGACACGAGGTTTGACATGCTTGTCACACTGTGCCTTAACGCGTTTTTTCTGGGCTTCTATTACAAGAGTAGCGTCACGGCGAGTCTCGTCTAATCGCATCAGATACAACAGACGTTCCTCTTCGACAGAAGTATTTGGTAAGAGTTCTACAACTAGCTTTAAAGATGGAATTTCACATTCTATTCGCAGAATGGCTTCCATGCCATAAACTAATCGAAAAGGTGTGAATCCTGTGGTAGATTTAACAGAGGTCCGATATGCCCACAATGCCGAAAATAACATTGTGTGCCAGCTGGTTTTATGTATTTCTATCATCCGTCGAATCATAGTGATGAGAACCTTATTGATGGCTTTGACCTGGCCATTAGCCTGTGGATAATAGGGTGTTGAGCTATCATGACGAAGGCCCAACTTCTCTGTAAGTTCAAACATCATATTATTTCTAAAATGACTACCGTGATCGGTAACGATAGCCTGAGGAACACCAAAATGAGTGATGACATGGTTGAAAAGAAATAACGCTGCAGTCTTCCCAGTATTATCGAATGTCAGCATTGCCTCGACCCACTTAGTAAAATAATCAACAACAACAATAATATAACCATGCCCCCCGGCCGAGTGAGGGTGACAAGTCATGAAATCAATGCCTCATTTAGCGAAAGGACCTACTGAGACTACAGGGTGAAGGGGAGCAGGACGCGACCGAATCTTCTGGTTATAGGTCTGGCAGGCATGACACTTCTGAACAACAGTAATGCAGTCTTTAAACAACAAGGGCCAAAAGTATCCTGCATGTAAGATTTTCTGAGCAGTAGCATACCCAGACATATGACCACCACATGCTCCAGAGTGGTAGCCATTCAAATCTCTCTCGGCTTCTTCAAAAGTTAAACAACGCCGAAACACAGAGTCAATACCTCGACGATAAAGAGTATCTCCGAGGATAATATAATGACGCGCTTGATAACGAACACGATGACGTTCGGCAGTAGACAAAGCAGGCTGGAAAGTTTGAGTTTGGAGATATATAATGATATCTTCGTACCAAATATCGTCGGTACTGATAAGGAAAAGTGACTCGTCAGGTAACGAATCGACTGCTACCTTTTCCGTGGCAGTGTGGGGAAAATCACAAATCAACTCAGCGAAAACTAGGGATTTCTTCGACGTGGCGCGATCGAATGCCAAATCGAACTCCTGGAGAATAACAATCCACTTGGAGTACTTTCCCCCCAGCAATTGACGTGTCAATATATGTTGCATGGGGTTACAATGTGAAATCACTGTAGTCTTTCTGGTGAGAATATAGTGACGAAAACGTTGAACTGCTTGAACAGCAGCCAAAGCCAGTTTCTCAACATGTTGGTACTTGATTTCCGTAGAGGATAAATTTCTACTCAATTAATAGATAACATGTTCATCGTGGTTATCATCCTCTTGAACAAGGACCATACCGATGGTATACTCGGAAGCAGCTAAATAAAGAAAGTAATCTTGACTATAATCCGGAGGGAAAAGAAGAGGAACTTTCATGAGGGACAACTTTAAAGTTTCAAAGGCATTGTTGGCAATCTTATCCCAGACAAACTCTGAATATTTCTTTAGAAGATGTGTGAAACCCCGAGTAATCTCAGTGTAATTCGGGATGAAGCGACGAAGAAAGTTTGCTTTCCCCTGCAAACTTTGTAACTGGCGTAAGGAAGAAGGAGGAGGGAGATTAAGAATCGCCTCGACCTTGATAGGATCTACCTGGATCCCATGGCGTGAAACAATGAAACCAAGGAGACGGCCGGATTCTACGCAAAAGACACACTTATGAGGATTCAGGCGAATGCGATAGAATCTACAATGAAGGAAAATTGCTCGGAGATGTTTAGGGTGATCGACTCGATGTAACGAGTGAGCCGGCAAATCGTCCAAATAAGGTTGAACAATATGCTTGATATCTTGAAATGTGTAAGACATAGCACGTTGGAACGTAGCACCTACGTTATTTAGACCAAAAGGGAGTTTTCTGTAGGTGAAAGTACCCCAAGGACAAATAAAAGTCGTTTTATGTTGGTCCTCAGGAGTGATATTGATTTGATTATAGCCAAAAAATCCATCCATGAGGGAAAAGATTTCACTGTCGGCACAGTCATCGACGATCTGGTCAACGAAAGGGGTTGGAAAATTGTCCTTTGGACAAGCTTTGTTGATATTCCAATAATCAACGCAAACGCGTATACTACCACCCTTTTTATCTATCGGTGCAGGGTTTGAAACCCACTCTGTCAATGCCACGGGATAAATAAAATCGGCTTTAAGAAGTTTCTCAAATTTGAGTTTGATGGCTGTCGCTTTATGTGGATGTACAGGACGGAGGCGCTGCCGGACTGGTTTAGCTCCGGGGTATGTCTTAATTTCATGCACAACAATAGATGGGTCGATACCCGACATTTCCTCATAACGCCATGCAAAGATGTCACGAAATTCTTTAAACAAGGAAGTATAAGTGACAATTTCCTCAAGAGAACATGAAGCTCCAATATGAACGTTCTCGACTATCCCAGGTTTCACTGAAATATCTATGGGTATCATGGGCGAAATGTTACTAAGGTTCCCTTCTGCAAACACATCTCGTGTAGATCCAGGAACGGTCGTAATGACAACAACGGTCGACGGAGTCAAAATCCGTTGGTAGTTCTCGAGAGTCTGTTGTTCCAGAAACAGTATGGAACGATGATGTCCATCGTCCCAAGGGGTGTCATCCAAGACGGACATGATCATCTCATCAGTCGAAAAAACAACACGGAAAGGATCAGGAGACAACTCCTCACAAGAAGAAGTAGTAGGGGTTGCCGATTGAATAGCTTGGTAAGCAGACTCAACCGGACTTAACGGCATAACGTCGCCAAAACGAACATGATCTCTAGGGTCAGGGAATATCCAAGGGTCGGCAGACACTGGAAGTTCATGAGGTACAGTAGAGATCATATTAATAGATGCAACTAATGGGCGTGGAATATCGAGTGGTGGTGGTATGGGGAAAGTACCCATTAACGAAGAATCTTTTAAAAGACCGACTCCAACATTCTCATAACCCGATGGGGTGTTTTCTATGAATGACACATTGCCCGTGCGAGTATCGGCATTAAAGAAGGAAAGTTGATCAACCGTGACCACTCTTCCCTGGTGAGGAAATCGTAGGACACGGAAAAGGGTTGACATGAAAGCACGCATAAAATCGACCCAGCTTCGACCAAGTAGAAGATTATAATCGAGGGGAGTATCGAAAACTTCCACTTCCACCTGGATGGTCTTACCTTCGAGAGTAACAAGAAATGATGGAAGAACACTGTATGGCTTAAAACCAAAGCCATTGAAGGCTTGCAAAGTGTTTTGTGATTCGGTTAATGGGGGAGAGCCAATGGCTTTCCAACAAGAAAAATACATTACGCACATGGAGGCACCCTCATCAATAATCGTCCGACAAATTCTCTTGTCGACAACAACAACTTGTATTTGAAACGCAAGCTGTGTGGGTAACCTTGGAATATGCTCTTCCAAGTCAAAGACTATCAAATTCATGTCTGTGGGATCGATTCCACCTATGGCTTTCAACAGGGCCCTTCACTGCGTGGGACAAGACTGAAGGACTTCAAGGGCAGACATCGCTGAAGGTGCTTGGGCCAGATCTTCGACAATGCTATAGTTCTGGGCTGCCCGAGCATGAGGATTGAATGACGATTTCTTAACGACACCTTTTGGGGGTGGTCGTATCACTGTATCAAGGTTCGGTCGTTCGAGATGAAGAGGACCGTTCGTAGGTGGATTCGGTGGAGAGGGTTGTACCAGATCGAGAGGTAAGTCGTCAACCTTCTCCTTAGAAGGAGTATAGTCTTTAGCTCTAGTGGTAAGTGTAATGTTGTCTTTCTTGGAATCACCGGTGCAGATCAAAACATAGGATTGTGTAGAGGTAGAAGGTTGGTCATGGATGACCAACGAAGCCTGTTGTTGAGACGGGAAGGGTTGAGACAAGACTGCCGGCGTAGAGGGATTTGGTGTCCCTTGAAGGAACTTATTAAGCACGTCTCGGACAATCCTTTGTGTAGTGATCGTCACCACAGATAAGGCAAGGGTAGCGTGGTTTGCGCTTATCCCGATCTTCAACAGGAGGGGATTTCGTTTGCTCAGTCGGATTATTGTTTTTACTCTCCTTATTCTTGCCTCTCCCCTTCTTGGATTTTTTCTTACCGGTAGGCGTAGATTGAACAACGTTCACTTCAGAGGTTTTACCGGCGGGAGGAGCAGGAGACGGAGCATTTTGAACATTAGAAGAATTGGATTTTGGGGTTGTAGTTGACATGGAATGTGAGTGGGCATGAGTGGTCCCAATCACACCATCAGCGGCATGTGAGGCAGCTGGAGCAGTAGAAGTGCTAGAAGTACCAGGACGAGGTAAATTAGGTAATAAATCGTATAGGGTTCCCGTTTGTGAATAAACGAGATCAAGTTATTGAGCACGACTTATAGCCTGCTCTTCAGTAACAACACCGCCCATAGCAATGTCTTTCCCAATTTTGTTTACAAAGGATTTTGTAAACCATTCGGCCAGTAACTGATCGGGAAGCTCAAGTTTAATAAGACGTCGCCTCCTACACCACTCATGAATATGATCAAATATATGAGTGCTTGTACTTTGTTTAAAGGAGGTTAAAATCTCAGTCCCTGTATCATAACAGATCGGTAATTGGTAATGTGTGAGAAAGGCCATCGCAAGGGTGTTGAAATCCGAAAAGAATCCTCGTGGTAATTCAATGTACCACTTCGCAGCAGCACCTGTAAGGGTGCGTTGAAAAAGACGCAAGCGAATGGAGTCGTCCATCAACGAGTTAGACGAACACCACAAATGGAAAGTCATGACATGATTATTTGGGTCCTCTCCCGCCTTCCCATCAAATTTTGGAATATCCAATGGAAGCTTCGCAGGAATAGCAGGCCATTGGGGAGAGTGATGAATAGGATCATTGAGAATCCTAGACAAATTTGGCAAATCCAAAGTAGCAAGAAGAGGCAATTTCCGATTCACCTGTGGATACTGGTGACTTTAGGGTGGAAGCCCTGTCAGTAAACCAGTAGGACCGTATGCAGTCTGCCCCCAAAGGGAAGACCCTGGCTGATTAGGTGGTGGCTGGATGGGATAATAACCCCAAGGATTTTGACCTTGAGTCTGAGTAGGGACCTGAAGTTGAGTAGTCTGACCCGAACCCCAAATAGGATTAGTCACACCTAGATATGGTTGGCCTACAGGAGGAATTGTTGCTTGCCCCCCATCAAGAGGTATGTTCTGTAAAAGTTGTTGCCAATACTGGGCCAATGAAGCAGGGATGTTTTGTCCAAAAGGGGAGGTTGGTCCCCCTACCGTAGGTATAGTTCTACCCGGAAGTTGTGTACCAACCGTAGGTTGTGTGGTAGCTGTGTTGTATCTGGGAAAAGGAAAAGGAACCGTACCACCCTGTCCACCAACAGGAATCTGTAAATTTTGTGCCACAGTCGGAATAGTGTTACCAGCATTAAGATTGCCAGTAGGAAACTGAGGAAGTGTCGGGATGAAACCGGGAATAGAATGCCCAGGAAACTGAGGACCACCTAGAGAACCAGCAGGGGTTTGTGGAGGTGTTGGGTGAGTAACATTCAACGTAGGATTCAATGCATGGTAACCAGGGGGTAAATTAGGATTAACCTCAGGAGGATGCTGGGTATTGATAGGGGCAAGAGTTGTTGCCGGAATCTTGGTTTGGACATTTGTAGTAATTGCGAGATGAGCCATCTCAGGAGGGAGAATAAAACGATAAGTGGTAGTTTCTGGTGTAGTTTCTGGTTCAGGAGACACAGGAGGGTTGATTTCGTAAACAGGGGTTGATTCAGTGCCAAACAAAACTTGTCGGAAATCACCCGACCAAAAAGGATTTTGGTCTTCTACACCGTGAGAAGGCCCAGCGGTTGATTCAGAGGATGTAACAATAGTTTCTTCAGAAGGATTTAATCGTCCAACAGGTCGTTCACCACGACGAATGCGATAATCCTCTACAGTATTGGTAATTCGAAATTCAGCAAGAGGATCAGTAGGTTCTACTTGTGGCAGTGGTGTAAAAACTTCTGGGACGTCACTTATGTCCACGTGTGGTAGAGTAACAAGAGGGATTTCACCCGGACGAGGAGAGTCCTCAGGGGTACCCTCAAGTGTTGTTGTGTGCAAAGTTTGTGAAGTTTCCGGATGTTTCGGAGACAAACCTTGCATCCTATGTGAACGTCGTGGGGGAGAAATTGTAAACAAGGAACACGCTCCTCAAAAATCCTATGGTCAACTATGAAAAACAAACAACACACACTAGTAAACAAAATCTAGAAGCAATCACCAAGCAAACAATGCCTTCTAATATCAAAGCCACTAGTTGGGGATGAAATCCAACGTCGCAACAATGAGACAAGAAGGGGCGGGGCTAAGGTGGAAAATTTACGTTGACGACCTGCTTAACAGACTTATGCCCTGGTGCAAGCTCCCACACATAATCGTGGGTATACCCTCCAAGGAGCCCGAGTGAGTTTGATCAACGTCAATTCCAGGTACCATGAAGAATTTCCCCTCCACAGTCACCTTGGGTAAGTACCTAGAGATATAGGCCACTAAGGTCACCACAAACAACAGTACTTCCTGGGGAAACAATTGTCAGTCTGATCCACATGCAAGGGCAGGGTATTGAGCCCGAAACCAACTCAAAGGCTTCCACTCATAATTGTGGGTATACCTCGGAGTGATCCCCGTAATACGTGCAATCTCTACACTGATGTGAACAAAGCAGGTTAGTATCTCTGCCAACACCAATGCGACCTAATGCTTGACCCTTGTGTTAGAAGGGCTTCCCAGGACAATATGCGGCTAATGGAATTTTACACTCCCTAACTCAAGATACTATTGTGTGTTTTTGAGCTTTTGAAGAGTGTGTCTCTCTACCTACTCCAAAGCACTAGCCTAGCCAAATGTTGGTGTAAAAGAGCCATAGAAAAGAGTTACTAGATCAATTTTAATATTACACAATGTTTTTAATGGCTGTTGTTTACTCAAAGGCAATGAAAATGAAACTCAGGATGTGTGACTCTGACCCAAATAATGCAAGGATATGATGAAATATAATTCTTTTCATTCGATGAATCCTAGTTATGGGAGAGAGAGAACAATTTCTGAATCAATCTTGATACTACAATGCAAATGCAATGCTCAATTTCCTTTCAGATACCAATGCAAACAATCATGAATAAATGAGCAATTCGCTATATATTTCTTTCTTCAAAACTTCAATACTCTAAAACTTTGATTTTCAATGTTTTCAACAAAGCAAAAACAAAAAACTTGAAAGAAAACATGTGGTTCACTTTCCAAGAAGAACTCTGATGACAGAGAAAAGAAAATCAAATCATCAATACCAAAAAATCAATGACAACCCAACCAAAACTTTCAATGAAAGTAAGAACAAAAAGCAAACCAAGGAGTTCCTCAATGCAAATGAAAATTGTCCTTTCAAACTAACAATCAATCGAGAAACACCAAATACTTAACTTCCAATCAATCACTGATTCTTAGCCAACTCAACACATTCAAATCCAGAAATCAGAGAGACTGGAAATGCCAAAAAGAGCCAAGACAAGAAAGTCAAGCTACAAAGGCAAGCAAAGAACCTAGAAACCCTAGATTAGTCCAAGCAAGCAAACTAAGCAAAAGATATGTAAGCCAGTGATCCAATGTGTCAAAAAGATGTAAATCAACCTTACTGAGCAATTGAAAAAGTCAGAACTTGAATTCAAAAATTTCAAAGAATATGTTCACAGGCCAGTGTGTAGCACATTGCAAGAAACAAGTGTTCTCGCAGGCCACTGTGATGCAGAATGCGAACAGTTCGCACTGGAATATATAATCAAGGTGCGAACCTCAGTGGTTCTCGCAAGCTGCTAATGGACACAGTGCGAGAATCCCTGAAACGAATGAAAATTTTGAAAAATCAAGCAAAATTCAAACCGGTTTATAGACCCAGAAGGTCTCTCAGGGTATCCTGAGGACTCAGAGATTGACAAATCAAGAGAAAAAAGGAAAATAGAGAAAATGGCCACAGAAAATTCAAAAACCATAAAGACAAAAGGGATAAGTTCCCAGTGGAGTCGCCAATTTTGTTTCAGGATAAATCCGTAAGTGCGGACACAAACCGATCTCCCTAGATCCACCTGGATCTAGAACAAAACATGACATAATAATACCCTTTCCCTAGATCTAGACTATTGAATGAACTAAGAGATGAGGATCATGGACATACCTTATGAACGCTTTCCTTAGATCTCTGTTGTTCCAAGCTTTGCTCCAATGCTCTCGTCCCGTTCAGATCACAACAGAACGAACCAATCGAAGTAAAGGCAGATTAATATATTCAATAACTAGTCTATACATATGATCAAGGAATTATGTAATAAAGTGATATCATCTTTATGGGAAAGGGACATATTACTGTATTGTATTAATTGAAAGTGAAACTTACAACCTGAGCCTTGATGTCATAGGTCTCCTTTCGATGGCTCCAAGCTTTGACACACACACTTGCTCATACATGAAGAAAATCAAACACTTGTGATGACCTTGCTGTTGACTTTAGCTGCTGTAGCATCAGTCCTCCATACAGTATTGCACTAATTCTCTAATCAATCTCTTGCTAGCTTACTCAACTTAACTTAGCTTAACCCTTTCCATGAGCAATCTCCTCAATATATAGGAGAAGATAGATTAGTTACTTGGATAGGGAATGATCCCAAGATATCTAGAATGCCAGCACCTGAATAACCATTCGAAAGCCAACTCACCCTTCTAGAAGGTTCGAGATTTTTATCTTTTTCCTCTTTAAAACATGTTCACACCCTAACAATGAGTACAGTGCGAGAATTTTGCACCCCATCTTAACACAGCCTACGAGAATGAGGCATTCTCGCAGGTGAATATATAGGTAGCCTGCGAACATCCTCAAAATTGTGATTTCTGGAAGAAGACAACTGTAACTTTTCTCAGGAAATTGTTCTTAGTGAAGAGCTTGATTTTCCATCATCATAACATCACCATGACATCATCACAATGACTAAAATTGTGGATAACAGTAGCCTCCTTCTAGTTGTAGTCAGAGTATTGTGGAGTTGGATCTTCCATCAAGTTGTAGCTTGAAAATATAGGGGGTCAGAGCCTCCTTCTAGTAGCAGCTAGAGAACAAAGGAAGTTGGTGCTTCCAATGAATGTAATTCTTAAAGACATATAAGAAAAAGCATTTTGTGGTTTTCTCCCACATTAGGTTTCAACATAAAAATATTGGTGTATGTGTATGTGTATGAATGTTCATTGTTCATGGTTTATTTACTCTACTCTTTTTGAATGATAATGGTATATTGATCATAAATATAAACAACACTTATATATTGTGGTTAAAAGGATTAAAAATATCTATTATTAATTCACCCCCCTCTGAGTAATCCAACAATTGGTATCAGAGTTGGTTCCTTCATAAATCAATTTAACCATTGAAAGGTAGATCATGGAGATAAACAATATGTATAAAAATGGAATACCACAGTTTGATGCACAAAACTATGTATTCTAGAGCAAAAGGATGAAAACATATATACAAGAACAGGGATTTGAAGTCTAGCAATCAGTAGTAGATGGATATAAAGAACCAATCATTCCTCCAACAAATAATAATGGAAGGAAACTCAGCCTAATTAATTCAAAAGCCAAAAATGCACTCCTGAATCATCTGGTTGATTCGATATATGTTAAATTTATGCATTGAATCTCTGGAAATGATATTTGGGAGAAAATCAGAATGTATATGAAGGATATGCAAAAGTCAAGGCAGTAAAGCTTCAAACTTACAGAGGTCAATTTGAATATCTTAAGATGAAGGAACATGAGAATATTAAAGCTTAATTTTTGTGAGTTGATGAAACAATGAATGCAATTAGAGGATTGGGAGAAGAAGTTGATGAATCTATAATTGTTCAAAAGGTACTAAGATCTCGTCCATTGATATTTGATCCTAAGATCTCAGCACTAGAATAAAGAACATATATGGATTTAATAAGCATGTTTAAGCTACATGGAATATTCATAGCATATGAAATGAGAATTGAACAAGAGAATCCAATTACAAAAGAAGCATCATTGAAAGCATCCAATAATTCAAAGAAAAAGGGAAAGAAACAAGAAAAGGCATACAACAACAACAATGACATCTTAGAATATGATGAAGAAGTAGCCAACTTCGTCACAAGACTGAAAAAGCGAACTGGTGGAAAATATAGAGGTAAGATTCCATTGATTTGTTTTAATTATGATGGTATTGGTCATTTGTCTAACAAATTTCCCCATAAAAAAAAATAAAAATAAATGAAGAATATGACTCAAATAACAAACAAGTATATAAAGGCTAAACGACCAAAAATAAATTCTTCAAGAAAAGCTTTTACACTAAAGAAGATAGCATCTCATCAAACGAAGATGAAGACAATGAAAGTGATACAGAAAGTGTTCTATTCATGGAAATAGAAAATTCTGATGAAGAAGGCACCAAAGAAGAATATGAAGAGGAATAATTTGACTACAGAGAAAAACTGTTGATTTCTATAAAAGTTATAAAAAGAGAAAAGAAGAAAAACAAGTCACTACATGTGGAACTAAAAAGAAAAGAGGAAACTCAAAATTCCAACTTTGAAGAGCTAGAGCAAATGATCACTAAATTAAAATTTCAAGTTGAAGAAGACAAATGAATTGATGAACCACTCAAAGAACGATTAGAAGAAAGAGACGGGATAATTGGAAATTTGGAAGCATAGATTGTCACATTGAGAAAAGATCTTCAAAAGAAAAAAATGTAGAATACCTCTAAAGTTTTGGACAACATTATTAAAAGTCAGAGACCAAATCATGTCAAGTCCAGAATTGGATAAAATCAAACATATAAGGTATCAATATCCAAAGCAACAGATCAAGAAACACATCCAAGAAGCTATGCAGAGATAGTCAGAGGAGACAAGAAGTTTTACAAGGAATATCATAAGGACACTCCTCCACCTAGAAGATTCATATTTCAGAATCAATGATAATCAGAAACAAGAATGCCTCAAGAAGAAGAAGGATACATAAGATTAATTCCTTTCATAAGATCTTCAACTCCCATGTATCAAACTATCTTCTTTGGTTTAGGTTATTCGTGTAACAATTTTGGACATAATATTGTAAATTGCAGAGAAAACAACAGAAATAGAAAAAACTATGAAATTCATGCACAAAATGGTTATCGAAGAAGGCCTAGTGAAACAAAGAGAAGAATATACAACAGGTTTGAATCCTTGAGTAGTGAAGTGTAATGATACAAGTGTAATGACTTTGGACACATGGCCAAATATTGTAGAATAATAGTTCCTCCTAGATAATCACAACAAAATAACAACAGTCACAGACAGGAACCTCAGCAGAGAATATGCATAAGAAAGCAGAATCAATATAACAATGAAGAATGCATACTCACTCTACAAGTTAAACACAAGAAACTTGGTCGGTATGTTCACAGTGGTTGCTCAAAACACATGATAGGTGATGAAGACAAGTTTCTAACCTTGAGAAAGGAAAGAGATGGATTAGTCTCCTTTGGAAACAATGTCTTAGCTAGAATCATTGGAAGAGGCACAGTCAAAATTGGAAACAAGGATACCAAGGTAGAAAATGTTCTACTGGTGGAAGATATGAAACATAATATTCTAAGTATAATTCAAATGTGTGACCAAGGTCACCAACTTGTGTTTTATTCATAGAAGTGCGAGATAAGAAAAGAAGGTTCAAGCAGATTGGTTGCAACAGATGTGAGAACTTCAAGAAACATCTATGTATGTGAAATTGGAAATGAAAAGGGTTGTCTAGGAAAGGAAGATGAAGTTTGGCTATGGCATAAAAGAATGGGTCACATAAAATTTGACGACCTTGTCAAAGTCATAAAAAGGAAGCAATCAGAGAAATTCCCCAGATCTCGAAGCCAACCAACACCTTATGCAAGCATTGTCAAAAAGGAAATAAAACAAAGACCAAATTCAAATCAAAGGAATAATCCACAACAAGACCGCTGGAAATTGTGTGTACTGATCTAATTGGACCAACTAGAACAAAGAGTTTAAAAGGTGAACAATATTTATGTTATTGGTTGATGATTATACAAGGATGAATGCAGTTTGTTTTCTCAGGAAGAAGTCAAAAGCATTTGACAACTTCAAGGTATCCAAGGAAATGGTTGAAAATGAAATGGATTCAAAAATCAAATGTTTGAGATCTGATAATGGAGGATATTTTACCTCAAAGGAATTTATGGGTTTCTACAACAAGCATGGAATAAAACAGAAATTTTGTGTTGCTAGGATACCTCAACAAAATGGAGTTGTTGAAAGTAAGAACATGACAGTACAAGAAATGGATCGAACTATGTTAATGGATTCCAAGTTGACAGATGTATTTTGGGCACATACAGTGCATACAACAGTTTATATTCAAAATAGAGTAATGCTTAGAAACAACAGTGATAAGGCTCCCTACAAGCTCTAGAAAGGAAGACCAACAAATGTGAAACACTTCATATTTTTCGGAAGTAAATGTTACATCAAAAGAGAATATGCCAGAATAGGAAAGTTCGACTCTCATGTGGAAAAATGAATACTTGTTGGGTACTCAAGAAAAAGGAAAGCATACAAATGTTTCAATATAAGGCTCAACAAAGTTTTGGAAATAATCAATGTGACGGTTGATGAGACAGGTGGACGAAAAATAAAGGAAGAAGAAAAGGAGTCAATGGAACAGGTTCACGAAGAAGTAGCAGAATGGGAAGATGAAGAAGAGAAGTTAGAAGCAGTAGAGGAAGAACAACAAGATATTCAAGTACCTCCAAAGACAACTAGCAAAAGAATACAAAACAATCATCCATCAGATCAGATTATCAGGAGAAAATATGTAGGAGTTGAGACTAGAAGAAGAATTTGTTCTCCAGAACAAATGCACCCAACACTCTTATCCTCGATTGAGCCAAGAAAATTTGAATAATCTAGCAAGGATGAATTCTAGATAAAATCCAAGGATGAAGAGTTGAATCAGATAGAGAAGAATGATACTTGGGAATTGGTTTCAAGGCCAAGGTACAATAATGTGATCGACATAAAGTGGGTCTTCATAAACAAATTGAATGAAGATGGACATGTTACCGAGAATAAAGCTAGATTGGTATGTAAAGGATACAAACATATTGAAGGTATTGACTTTGAAGAGACATTTTCCCCAGTTTCTAGAATGGAAGTAATCATATTGATCCTATCTTATGCATCCTCCAATAATTTCAAAGTGTATCAGATGGACGTGAAATCAACCTTCCTGAATGGGGATCTAGAAGAAGAAGTCTACATTGAGAAACCAGAAGGATTTCAGTTGTCAGAGAATGAAAATTATGTTTGCAGGTTGAAGAAGGCCTTGTATGGTATCAAACAGGCCCACAAAGCATGGTATTCTAGATTGGACAAATATTTACAACACCAAGGGTTCAAGAAATGAAATGCAGACAACAACCTCTACATCAAGGTAAATCAAGATAGTATTTTGTTAATTGAATTTTATGTTGATGATACTATATTTGGAAGTGATGATGTCAGGATGAGCCAGAAATTTACAAAGGATACGCAGAATGAATTTGAAAGGTCATTACTTGGAGAATTTTCCTTCTTTTTGGGTCTTCAGATATGCCAAAGAAGCCAAGGCATTTTTATTTCTAAAACTAGTTATATCAGAGAAATTTTAAAGGGGTCTGGAATGGAATATTTCAAACCAGCCAATACTCATATGCAGACCAGTTGTAAGTTAAGTAAATATGATGATTCAAATTCTATAGATCAGAGGCAATATAGGTCAATGATTGGCATTTTTCTTTATGTGACAACATCTAGACCAGAGGTCATGTAGGCAGTTGGACAAGTGGCACGATTTCAAGAAGCACCAAAGTAATCACATGTTCTAGTAGTAAATAGGGTATTCATATATCTCAAGGGTACATAAGAGTTTGGATTATGGTATCCAAAAGGAAAGGATCTATCGCTTATTGCCTACATAGATGCAGATTGAGAAGGTTACAATGATGACCGAAGAAGTACAACTGGAGCAAAAATTCAAGTTGAACATCAAGTACAAGAAGGGAAGCACCAACCATGTTGCATACTACCTCAATAGACCCTTAGTTGCAGCACTAACCATAATTATTAACTCTTGTGGGAATGGGACCTCTGGGTCACCACAATTATACAACAATGTCTCTGAATTTGTTGCTACCTATCAGAAATTGAGCGCAAGAAAATTAGTTCTAGGCTTTCATTTCCAGGATGGATTACTATGCCATATGAGCCATCTTTTTGTTCCTTCAAGTGAGCGTGAAAATATTATTTGGGAATCTCATTACAGTCGAGTGACATGATACTTTGGCATGGAAAAAATAGTGTAAGTATTGCAAAATCATTTTTATTGATTCAAGCTTCAACAAGATGTTTGTGAGTATATCATAACCTACATTTCCTATGCCATTTCCAAACCATCCATCAAGAAGCAGGGGCTATACAATCCTTTGAATACTCCTGATCGGACTTGGGAGTCAATTTCCATGGATTACATGTTTGGTCTACCTTCAACCAAGAATGGTATTGATTATCTAAGATGGTAGTTTTGGCACCATGGAAGAAGAGTATAGCAGCCGAGGCCACCATTAAGCTATTATTTGAACATGTTTGGGTTCATTTTGGGCTCCCACAACCCATTATTTTATATCGAGATAGTAGGTTCCTCAAAACTTTATGTTCCATCCTATGGTCGAGATGGACACCAATTTGACCAAATCAACTACCTTCCATCCATAGACTAATGGAAAAACAGAGGTAGTCAACAAGATGATTTTTCATATCTCAAGGATAAACAATTATAAACATCCATACACATGGGATGAGAGTCTTCCTTATGTTCAACATAGATAAAACATATCCCTCCACAACTCTATTGGCCACAAACCTTTTCAGTCGTGCTTGGGGTTCCGACCATTGGCCTGCACTGACATATCTCTAACCATTGCAGCTGCACGAGAAGAGTCCTCCCATGCTTAGACCGAGGTGGATCAAGTACCCAAATTAGTTTAATGAATCCATCACATTCAACAATACGTTCATGATATTTTGCAGAAATACAATGCCAAGTACAAGTAGTGCCATGATCAACATCAGGTACCACACAAGTTTCAGGTGGGACATAAGGTATGGTTGAATTTGCAGAAAGAGTGCCTCATAGGACCCCATCGGAAGCTTCAAACACTTTGATATAGGCCTTACACCATGACCAAAATTGTCGGTGAGAATTATTTTTAATTTAGTATTCCCCCTTTCCTTGGCTTGCCCCCCATATTTAATGTGGAACTGCTTCGACCATATTTTCCACCTCTATAGGACACTTCATATGCAATCAAGAACATGGACCCTATATAAATCAATCATGAATTCATTGAACAAGAGACATTTTATCAGATCATGGACACCAATATGAAGGTCACCTACCAGCAGAACATCTAACATTATTGGGATGTCAAAGAAGAGCACTTACTTCACCAAGGAAAGTGGCTCACCATGAGTGAGATTCAATAGAAGTTTCCCAATCTGATGGAGGAACTTGATGAAATGGGGACCATTAATTCATAAGGGGGGAGGACTGATCCAGGTGGATACTAGTGGCTGCCCATGTTTTCCACTAATTCATAATGGTTCCACATCTTGGAATTTTTTCTATTGTTTTTCGGGTCCCAAATTTTTTGGGTTGTTTTGAGGCCCTAAATGACATTTTTTGGGGACGATAGTGCCTTGCATGTAGTTGAAGGCAAATTCTAGGCCAGACGAAATGTTTACTTTTGAGATAGACCTTTTCGACAGGATACCAAGCACCCCAAAAAGATATCATATGCAAAAGTTATTCCCCGGGGAAGTTGACATATCAACTAACCACATTGGGGGCCACAAACCTTTTGGTGTTTCATCTTCTAGGGTTAGGGTTTTGGATGTTTAGGGTTTTTTTTATTAATTTTGTTGGTTGTCATTTATGTCAACCCTTGAAGCAACTCCGATAGAAAATTATGGTAGCCCCAATAGTATGGATAAGGGACACAATATTGTTTGAGATATAATGGTATGGAGATTAATTTATTTGCAATTGAGACTATTCTAGATAGATAGCACATGTCATGCTATTTCCGGTGATATGTGGAATGCCACATAACAACTCTTGGTTAGAGAGTTATGTCTTTGTGAAGTTGGGGAACCCTCTTGAGTTATCTAGAAGCCCCTAGAAGATCAAAGAAGTCAAAATATTCTAGAAATCCCTATAAGAAGTTGACGAGTCAAAGAGGGTGAAACTAGGAGTTAATCATGGGTTAAGTTGTTGCAATAAGAAAATAATTAAAAATAAATTAGTTGCAACTAGAAGTGGATATTTTACTATTTGTGGATAAAGTTTTTATAATTGTACAAGTGGTTAGAAGTGTTTTATCCCTAAAAGAAGGAAGTTGGGTTAAGTTGGTTAGAAGGTAACTCCTAGAGGAAGCTACTTGGAGAGTACAAATAAGTGAGCAAGGGTCTCCTATTAGCACCTATCGAGCATATTGAATAACTATTATTGTGTAAGGTTTATTGTAGGTACTCATTGATACATTTGAAGATACACAATTTTGAGGTAGCAAGAAGGGTTAACGGCGAAAGTTTTGTAGTTGCAGAAATACTGAAAAAATATCCTAGTTTTTGAGGTGTACATGGGTTGCAGTGGAATAAGTTGTGTATGTACGTGGGATGGCAGTATAAAAGGCCATGTACAGTTGAAAATCTATGAAATCTTGAGTTCCTAAGGGTGCTATATTCTCAGAGTTTGAAAGCAAGCTCCTAGACAGGTCTATAGTGATCTAGTACAACAGATCTATCTACAGGTTCAAAAGGTATGTCCCATTTTTATGAGTAGTTGGATATTGTTGTCTACATGAGATATGGTTATCGGGGTTTGAGTATTTTCCCTAGGGAGGCTATTGGTTGTATGGAACTTATTGTATAATCCATATCTACAAAAATATAGTGCTGGTATATCTTATATTTATCATGGATACATCTTGTTAGTCTTGAGGCATATCTTGTATTTATTGGCACTTGGTTGAGAGTGTTTTGGTATATGGTTGAGGGATTTTGGTCATGAAGTGGTTGTGAAGTTTTTGTGAAGTTTGAAGTTTCATATCAGTGAGGGTTTGATGTCTAGTTCATGTGAGGGTTATTACACTTGATAATGATTATATACACATGCATGCACATGACTAGAGAAATATAGATTCACTTGGTTAAGGGATATGTATGATGATGTATGCATAGGTCATAGCTATAGATTGGACATAGAAACAGGTTGTAGGTTGATTTGACAGAGCCAACAAAGTGGTTGAAGTTTCAGAAAAGGTGAAAACCATAGCTTTCAGAAGGTGTATGCAGGTTGTAGTATAGACATACCACGTACAAAAGCAAGCTACAATATAGTCAAATCAAAAGGGAAATCAACAGGAAAATTCATACAACATCAGCAGTGACATCTTAGAAGATAATGAATAAGTATCCAACTTCGTGACAAGACTCAAAAAGGGAACCGGTGGAAAATACAGAGGTAAGCTTCCATTGATTTGTTTTAATTGTGATGGTATTGGTCATTTCTCTAAAAAATGTCCCCATAACAAAAAGAAAATAAATGAAGAATATGACTCAAATAACAAACAAGTATATAAAGGCAAAAGGACCAAAAATAAATTCTTCAAGAAAAGATTTTGCACTAAAGAAGACATCATCTCATCAGACGAAGATGAAGACAATGAAAGTGATATAGAAAGGGTTAAATTCATGGAAATAGAAAATTCTGATGAAGAAGGTACCGAAGAATAATATGAAGAGGCAAAGGTTAACTACAGAGAAAAACTGTTGAGTTCTTTAGAAGTTATCAAAAGAGAAAATAAGTAAAAAAAGTCACTACATGTGGAACTAAAAAGAAAAGAGGAAACTCAAAATTCCAACTCTAAAGAGCTAGAGCAGATGATCACTAAATTAAAAGTTCAAGTTGAAGACGATAAAATAATTGATGAAAAACACAAAAAATGATTAGAAGAAAGAGACATAATCATTGGAAATTTGGAATCAAACATTGTCACATTGAGAAAGGATCTCCAAAAGAAAAACATGTAGAATAGATCTAAAGTTTTAGACAACATTATTAACAGTCAGAGACCAAATCATGATTAGTCTGGACTTGGATACAATCAAACATAAAAGGGATCAATATCCAAATAAACACATGAAGAAACACATCAAATAAGCTATGCAAAGAAAATCAGAGGAGACAGGAAGTTTTACAAGGAAGATCACAGGGACACCCCTCCACCCAGAAGATTCAGATTTCAGAATCAATGACAATAAAAAACAAGAAGGCCCCAAGAAGAAGAAGTATTAAGAGAAGTAACTCCTTTCAGAAGATCTCAAATTCCCAGGTATCAAACTATATTCTTTGGTTTATGTTATTCATGTAACGGTTTTGGACATAAAACTGTAAATTGCAGAGAAAATAACAGAAACATAAACAACTATGAAATTCATGCACAAAATGGTTATCCAAGAAGGCCTAGTGAAACACATAGAAGAAGCTACAACATCTTTGAATCCTTGAGCAGTGAAGTGTAATGCTACAAGTGCAACAACTTTGGACACATGGAAAAATATTGTAGAATGATAGTCCCTCCTAGAGAATCACAACAGAATAACAATAGTCACAGAGAGGAACCTCAACAAAGAATATGAATAAGAAAGAAGAATCAATATAACAATTAAGAATGCACAATCTCTCTACAATCTGAACACAAGAAACTTGGTTGGTATGTTTACAATGGTTGCTTAAAACACATGACATGTGTTGAAGACAGGTTTCTAACGTTGAGAAAAGAAAGATATGGATTGGTCTCCTTTGGAAACAATGACTCGGCTAGAATCATTGGAAGAGGCACAGTCAGAATTGGAAACAAGGATACCAAGGAAGAAAATGTTCTACTAGTGGAAGATATGAAACATAATCTTCTAAGTGTAATTCAAATGTGTGACCAAGGTCACAAACTTGTGTTTGATTCACATAAGTGCGAGATAAGAAAAGAAGGTTCAAGTAGATTGGTTGCAACGGATGTAAGAACATCAAGAAACATATATGTATTAAGTGAAATTGGCTATCAAAAGTGTTGTCTAGGAAAGGAGGATGAAGTTTGGCTATGTCACAGAAGAATGGGTCACATAAAATTTTACGACCTTGTCAAAGTCAGAAAAAAGGAAGCAGTCGGAGAAATGTCCCAGATCATGAAGCCAACCAACACCTTATGCAAGCATTGTCAACAAGGAAAGAAAACAAAGACCAAATTCAAATCAAAGGAATACTCCACAACAAGACCACTGGAATTTTTGCATATTGATCTAGTCGGACCAACTAGAACAAAGGGTTTAAAAGGTGAGAAATAGTTTATGTTATTGGTTGATGATTATACAAGGATGACTGTGGTTTTTTTTTTGAGGAAGAATTCAAAATCATCTAATAACTTCAAGGTATGCAGGGAAATGGTTGAAAATGAAATTGACTCAAAAATCAAATGTTTGAGATCTGATAATGGAGGACAGTTTACATCAAAGGAATCTATGGATTTATGCAGAAAGCATGGAATAAAATGACAATTCTTTATTGCTAGGACACCTCAAAAGAATGGTGTTGTCAAAAGGAAGAAAACTACAATACAGGAAATGGATCGAACTACAGTAATGGATTCCAAGTTGACAGATATCTTTTGGGAACATGAAGTGCATACAATAGTTCATATAAAAAATAGAGTAATTCTTAGAAACAATAGTGATAAGACTCCCTACAAGCTATGGAAAGGAAGACCATCGAATGTGAAGCAATTCTGAGTTTTTGGAAGTAAATGTTACATCAAAAGAGAAGATGGAAGAATGAGAAAGTTCGAATCTCATGTGGAAAAAGGCATACTTGTTGGGTATTCGAGCACAAGGAAAGCATACAAATGTTTCAATCTAAGGCTCAACAAATTTTTTGAAATCATCAATGTGATGGTTGATGAGATAGGTGGACGAAAAATAAAGGAAGAAGAAAAGGATTCAATGGAACATGTTCAAGAAGAAGTAGCATAAGGGGAAGATAAAGAAGAGAAGTTAGAAGTAGAAGAGAAAGAACAACAAGATATTCAAGTACCTCCAAAGATACCTAGAAAAATAAGACAGAAAAATCATCCATCAGATCATATTATTGGGAAAAAATATGTAGGAGTTGAGACTAGCAGAAGAATTCATTCACCAGAACAATTGCACCTAGCACTCTTATCCTCGATTGAGCCAAGCAGCTTTGAAGAATCCAACAATGATGAATTCTAGATAAAATCCATGGATGAAGACTTGGATCAGATAGAGAAGAATGACACTTGGGAATTGGTTCCAAGGCCAAGGTACAAGAATGTGATCGGCACAAAGTGGGTCTTCAGAAACAAATTGAATGAAGATGGGCATGTTACCAGGAATAAAGCTAGATTGGTATGTAAATGATACACACATGTTGAAGGTATCGACTTTAAAAAGACATTTTCCCCAATTTCTAGAATGGAAGTAATCATATTGATCCTAGCTTATGTATGCTGCAAGAATATCAAAGTGTATCAGATGGACATGAAATCAACCTTCTTGAATGGGGATCTAGAAGAAGAAGTCTACATTGAGAAACCAGAAGGATTTCATTTGTCAGAAAATGAAAATTATGTTTGCATGTTGAAGAAGGCCTTGTATGGTCTCCAAAAGGCCCTCAAAGCATGGTTTTCTAGTCTGGACAAATATTTATAGCATCAAGGGTTCAGGAAAGGAAATGCAAACAACAGCCTCTACATCAAGGTAAATCAAGATAGTATTTTGTTAATTGAATTTTATGTTGATGATATTATCTTTAGAAGTGATTATGAAATGATGAGCCAAAAATTTGCAAAGGATATCCAGAATGAATTTGAAATGTCATTACCAAGAGAGTTATCCTTATTTTTGGGTCTTTAGATATGCCAAAGCAACCAAGGAATTTTTATTTCTCAAACCAAGTATATCAGATAAATTTTAAAGAGGTTCAGAATGGAATATTGCAAACTAGTCAATACTCCTATGCAGACCGGTTTTAAGTTAAGTAAATATGATGATTCAAATTCTAAAGATCAGATGAAGTACAGGTCAATGATTGGAAACTTACTTTATGTGACAACATCTAGACCAGATGTCATGCAGGCAGTTGGACAAGTGGAATGATTTCAAGAAGCATGAAATGAATCACATGTTCTAGTAGTAAAGAGGATATTCAGATATCTCAAGGGTACAAAAGAGTTTGGATTATGGTATCCAAAAGGAAAGGATCTATCACGTATTTCCTACACAGATGCATATTGGGAAGGTTGCAATGATGACCGAAGAAGTACAAGTGGAGCAACATTCTACCTGGGTGAGTGGTTGGTATCTTTGCTAAGAAAGAAACAAACATGAGTATCATTGTCTACAGCCAAAGTAGAGTATATTGTAGCAACAACATGTCGTACATAAGTTCTAAGGATGAAAGAAATTTTGATAGATACACACGTTGAGTATGATGAACCCATTATGATATATTGTGATAATACAAGTGCCATAAGTATCTCAAAGAATCCAGTGATGCACTCCAAGATGAAGCACATTCCAATAAAGTATCATTTTCTATGGGAACAGGTTGCAAAGAAGAACATCCTAGTTGAGTATGTTGGCACCAAAGAACAGATTGCAGATATATTTACAAAAGCACTTCCAAGGGAATCCTATGAATGTTATTCTTATATGTCTTATATTTACACGAGGAAGCACCATAAATAGGACAATTTAGTTTGGGGGAGAAGGTTCAGGAAGAGTTCAGTCAGGGAGAGCATCCCCACAGACAGTTCAGTTAGGAGGAGCAACCCCAAAGGGAAGTTGATTTTGTCATTGATGTCAAAGGGGGAGAGAGTCATCAGATGCATGGATAGAGAGTTATATTCTTAGAGAGAGAGAAAGAAGGCATGTTTCCAGGGGGATCAATGGTCACAAGGGGAACATGAGTGTTATGACTTCAATATTACATCATAGTGTTTCCATCAATGCCAAAGGGGGATATTGTTGATTAATTGGATTGGTTTTCATTGATGTCAGCCCTTGAATCAAGTCCGGTAGAAAATTTTTATAGCACCAATAATATGAATAAGGAACTAAATATTGTTTGAGGTATAATGGTATGAATATCAGTGCATTTGCAGGTAAGACTATTCTAGATGTATATCACATGTCATTCCATTTCCGGTGATATGTGGGACATCACATAAATCCTCACGGTTAGTGAGTTATGGCTTTGTGAAGTTGGAGAACCCTCTGGAGTTATCTATAATCATCGAGAAGGTCAAATAAGTAGAATTATTCTAGAAATCCATAGAAGAAGTTGACTAGTCAAAGTGGGTGAAACTAAGCGTTAATCATGGGTTAAGTTGTTGCAATAAGAAAATAATTAAAAATAAATTAGTTGCAACTAGAAGTGGAGAGTTTATTATTCTAGAAGTGGAGAGTTTACTCTTTGTGGATAAAGTGTTTATAAGTGGACAAGTGGTTAGAAGTGGGTTATCCCTAAAAGAAGAAAGTTGGGTTAAGTTGGTTAGAAGGTAACTCCTAGAGGAAGCTACTTGGAGGGTACAAATAAGAGAGCCAGGGTCTCCTATTATCAACTATTGAGCATATTGAATATCTATTATTGTGTAAGGTTTATTGCAGGTACTCATTGATAAATATGAAGTTACACAAGTATGAGGTAGCTAGAAGGGTTGACGGGGAAATTTTTGGAGTAAAAGAAATACTGAAAAAAAAAAAAACCTAGTTTTTGAGGTGTACGTGCGTTGCAGTGGAAGAAGTTGTGTATGTACGTGGGATGGAAGTATAAAAGGGAGTATACAGCTTAAAATCTATGAAATCTTGAATTTATGAGGGTGGTAGCTTCTTAGAGTCTAAAATCGAGCTCCCAAGAAGGTCTACAGTGATCAGGTACAACATATCTATCTATAGGTTCAAAAGGTATATCCTATTTTTATGAGTAGTTGGATATTGTTGTCTACATGAGATATGGTTATGGGGGCTTGAGGATTTTCCATAGGGAGGCTATTAGTTGTATGGAACATACTGTATAATTCATATCTATATAAATATAGTGTTGGTATATCTTATATTTATCATGGATACATCTTGTTATTGTTGAGGCATATCTTGTATTTCTTGGCACATGGTTGAGATATTTTTGGTACATGGTTGAGGGATTTTGGTTGTAAAGTGGTTGTGAAGTTTTTTGTGAAGTTTGAAGTTGCATATCACTGAGGGTTTGATGTCTAGTTCATGTGAAGTTTATTACACTTGATCATGATTATATACACATGCATGGCACATGACTAGAGAAATATAGATGCACTTGGTTAATGGATATGTATGATGATGTATGCATAGGTAATAGCTATAGATTGGACATAGTAACATGTTGTAGGTTGATTTGACAAAGGAAACAAAGTGGTTGAAGTTTCAGAAAAGGTGAAAACCATAGCTTTCTGGAGGTGTACGCAGGCTGTAGTATAGACAGGTCATGTACATATGTAGGTTGCAGTATAGATAGGCCACGTACATACGCAGGACACAATATAGAAAAGGCACATACATACATGATCTGCAATATATACAGGTCGTGTACATGTTGGTATTTGTTGGTACAATATTGATTACAGGTTGTTGGCACAGGTTGGTTACAGGTTGTTTCCACAAATTGGTAGAGGTTTACAATGGTATATCTCACAGGGACACTGTGGCAGCGGTTTCATCATTTGAAACTTATTTTTCAGTGTGGTTGGACGAGGCAGGGATAGTTGGTTGTAGTCACCTTTCGATTGTAATCGGAGAAAATAGGGGGTCGTAGCCTCCTTCTAGTTGTATTCAAAGAATTGTGGAGTTGGAGCTTCCCTCATGTTGTAGCCTGAAAATATAGGGGCTCAGAGCCTCCTTCTAGTTACAGCTAGAGAACAAAGGATGTTGGTGCTTCTAATGAATGCAATTTTTAAAGACATATAAGAAAAAACATTCTGTGGTTTTTTCCCGCATTGGGTTTCCACGTAAAAATATTGGTCTATTGTGTATGTGTTTGATTGTTCATTGTTCATGGTTTATTTACTCTGATATTGTTGAATTATAATGGTATATTGATCATAAATATAAACAAAAACTTATATATATATTTTTTAAAGGATTAAAAATATCTATTACTAATTCACCCACCTCTTAGTAATCCAACAATTGGTATCAGAGTCAGCTCCTTCATAAATTATTTTAACCACTGAAAGGTAGATCATGTAGAGAAACAATATGTATAAAAATGGAATACCACAGTTTGATGGACAAAACTATGCATTTTGGAGTAGAAGGATGTAAACACATATACAAGAACATGGATTTTAAGTCTATCAATCAATAGTAGATGGATATAAAGAACCAGTCATTCCTCCAACAAATGAAAATGGAAGCAAACTGCCCTTAAATAATTCAAAAGCCAAAAATGAACTCCTGAATGGTCTGGTTGATTTAGTATATGTTAAAGTTATGCATTGCAGCTCCGCAAAAGATATTTGGGACAAACTTCAGAATCTGTATGAAGGAGATACAAAAGTCAAGGAAATAAAGCTTCAAACTTAGAGAGGTCAATTTCAACAGCTTAAGATGAAGGAAGATGATAATATTACATCTTACTTTTTGCAAGTTGATGAAATAGTGAAATCAATTAGAGTATTGGGAGAATAAGTTGATGAATCTATAATTTTTCAAAAGGTTGTAAGATCTCTTCCAATGAGATTTGATCCCAAGATCTCAACACTAGACGAAAGAACATATATGGATTCAATAAGCATGTTTGAGCTACATGGAATATTCACAACATATGAAATGAGAATTGAACAAGAGAATCCAGTTACAAAAGAAGGATCATTGAAAGAATCCAAGAAGTCAAAGAAAACGGGAAAGCAACAGGCAAAGTCATACAAAAACAACAGTTACATCTCAAAAGATGACGAAGAAGTAGCCAACTTCATCAGAAGACTGAAAAAGGGAACCGATTGAAAATACAGAGGTAAGCTTCCATTGATTTGTTTTAATTGTGATGGTATTGGTCATTTCTCTAACAAATGTCCCCATAACAAAAAGAAAATAAATGAATAAGATGACTCAAATAACAAACAAGTATATAAATGCAAAAGGAACAAAAATAAATTCTTCAAGAAAAGATTTTTCACTAAAGAAGACATCATCTCATCAGACGAAAATGAAGACAGTGAAAGTGATACAGAAAGGGTTTTATTCATGGAAATAGATATTTATGATGAAGAAGGCACCAAAGAATAATATGAAGAGGGAGAATTTGACTATAGAGAATAACTTTTGAGTTCTATAGAAGTTATAAAAAGAGAAAAGAATAAAAACAAGTCACTACAGACGGAACTAAAAAGAAAAGAGGAAACTCAAAATTCCTACACTGAAGAGCTAGACCATACAATCACTAAATTGAAATTTCAAGTTGAATATGACAAAAGAATTGATGAAGCACTCAAAGAACGATTAGAAGAAAGAGATAGTGTCATTGGAAATTTGGAAGCAGAGATTGTAAAATTGAGAAAGGATCTTCAAAAGAAAAACATGCAGAATAGATCTAAAGTTTTGGACAACATTATTAACAGTCAGAGACCAAATCATGACAAGTCCGAACTTGGATAAAATCAGACATAAAAGGGATAAAGATACAAAGAAACACATCCAAGAAGGTATGCAGAGACAGTCATAGGAGAGAAGAAGTTTTACAAGGAAGATCACAAGGACACTTCTCCACCCAAAAGATTTAGAATTTAGAATCAACGACTGTCGGAAACAAGAAGGCCCCAAGAAGAAGAAGGATTCATAAGAGTAACTCCTTTCAGAAGATATTCAACTCCCAAGTGTCAAACTATCTTCTTTGGTTTATGTTATTCATGTAACAATTTTGGACATAAAGTTGTAAATTGCAGAGAAAATAGCAGAAACAGAAACAACTATGAAAGTCATGCACAAAATGGTTATCCACGAAGGCCTAGTAAAACACAGAGAAGAAGCTACAACATGTTTGAATCCTTGAGAATTGAAGTGTAATACTACAAGTGCAACAACTTTGGAAACATTGCAAAATCTTTTAGAATGGCAGTCCCTCCTAGAGAATCACAAAAGAATAACAACAATCATAGACAAGAACCTCAACAGACAATATGGATAAGAAAGAAGAATCAATATAACAATGAAGAATGTGCACTCACTCTACAAGGTAAACACAAGAAACTTGGTTGGTATGTTGACAGTGGTTGCTCAAAACAAATAACAGGTGATGAAGACGAGTTTCTAACCTTGAGAAAGGAAAGAGATCGATTGGTCTCCTTTGCAAATGATAACTCAACTAGATGGCTTCATCTTAATCTGACGGTCCTAGAATGTCTCGAAAACTTCATCAACGAACATAATTCCTCCTAACCTCTTTAGCTTTACACCTGGATTCCAATTGGACCAAGATCATTGATCTATGACTTTGGTCAATGATCGTTGATTATCATATCTCCCAACTGTAATAGAGTTTCCTCAGAGTTCGGAGGGTTCTCTCTAATTGATCTATTGGGAATTTGATCCCAATAGCACTTTTGCAATGTGTTCTCCCATCTCAACTTCGGTTTAACGTTCTTCTACTCCCTATTTGACATCAATGACAATATCATACCACTGTGTCCAACATTCTCCCCCTTTGGCATTGATGGAAACCTTTTTCTTTTTTTTAATTTATTCTCTTATAAATTTCCTCCCCCTTTGACATCAATGACAGAGGGGATCTTTCTTCGCTCCCTCTGTGGCAATTCCCCCCTTGACCATGTGCCCCTTCTGATATGATTTTATGGTTTTTAATCAAGTTTTTGAATTACTCCTAATTTCTATCGAAGATTTTCAAAAGTACTCATGGGCAAAGGTTTTGTGAAAATGTATGCAATTTGTTCTTTAGTGTCTACATACACTATTTTAACTATTTTTTGGGTAACCTAATCTCTTAGGAAATGGTATTTAATTGGGAAGTGTTTGGTTTTAGAATGCATTATTGGATTTTTAGATATGCTTATGGCACTAGTGTTATCACCATTAATAGTAATGGGATTATCATATATTATTTGTAAATCTTATAATGTTTACTTCATCCAAAGAGCTTGTGTGCAATAGGATACAGCAACAATGTAGTCTACCT
The DNA here is from genome assembly GCA_900067695.1 of Picea abies. Taxonomy (NCBI): domain Eukaryota; kingdom Viridiplantae; phylum Streptophyta; class Pinopsida; order Pinales; family Pinaceae; genus Picea; species Picea abies. Next base: position 29,787 of record CBVK0100097399.1, read on the forward strand.
ATGTTGTAGATAGTGATGTGGATGTTTGCTTCTTATTTATCCATGCTACCAGACATTTTCCTAGAAAAAATGATCCTCCATTGGTGCTTTTCCTATCATCTATACTATCGACCCAATCTGCATCAGTGTATGTATTTAGATTTAAGTCTTTATCTTTTTAATACCATAATCCAAGTTCTAAGGTGCCTTTAAGATATATGAATATTATCTTTACTATTTTTAAGTGAGTTTCTTTAGGTGCATATTGGAATCTCCCCACGAGTCCTACAACTTGTATGATATCAAGTCTTGTTTTTGAATAGAGAAAAATTCCAATCATTGATATGTACATCATTTGGTACACTTTTGGTGAATCATCTTCTAGGCTTAGTTTACATTCAGCGACCATGGGAGTACTAATAGGTTTATTGTCCTCCATTTGGAATTTCTTTAGAATTTCCTTGACATATTTGTCTTGGGAAACAAATATTCCATTTTCTCTTTGATTTACTTGTAAACCTAAGAAAAAGGACATATCTCCCAACATAGACATTTCAAATTCTTCTTGCATTTTGGTTGCAAAGTTTCTACTTAGTGTAGTAAGATTACTTCCAAATATGATGTCATCTTCATATACCACAAAACAATCATGTTTTGATCCTCAATTTTGATGTATAAGTTTCTATCAATAGTCCCTCTCTTATATCCTTGTTTTTGTAGGTACTGATCAAGCCTTGAGAACCATGCTCTAGGGCTTGTTTAAGACCATACATAGCCTTTTTTATCTTGAACACATAGTCCTGATTTTTTGTTAACATGAATCCTTCTGGTTTCTCAACATAGACTTTTTCTGCTAGTGTTCCATTAAGGAATGTTGATTTGACATCCATCTGATAGATTTTGAAATTTCTGAAGCATGCAAATGCTAGGAACATTCTGATGGCCTCAAGTCTTGCTACTGGAGTGAAAGTCTCTTCAAAATCAATACCTTCTACTTGGGAATATCCTTTGCAAACTAATCTGGCTTTGTTCTTTATAATCTCCCCATTTTCATTTAGTTTGTTCTTGAAGATCCACTTGGTTCCTATCACATTCGTGTCCTTGGGTCTTGGAACTGGTTCCCAAGTCTGAATCTTCTCTATTTGGTCTAGTTATTCATTCATTGCTTATATCCAATCTTTACTTTTGATTCCTTCTTTAACTTACTTAGGTTCTATTAGGGATAACATTTCTTTTTCTGAGTCAAAAACGAGTTTCCTTCTTGTTTCCACTCTTGCACTTTTATCTCCAATAATCTGGCTTCCAAGATGATTCTTTTGAACTCTTTTTGATGGAGCTCTTAGAAAGGGTGTTTCTTCACTGTCTTCTTCATCAGTATGTGGTTCATTTTCATGTGTTTCATTATTATCATATTTTTGTTTAGATTCTATATCATCATATTCCTGTTGATATTTTAGATCATCATCTTCTTGTTGAGATTTTTTATCAATGCCTTGGGATATGCTCTTTTTTAGATCATCTATCTTTACATTGACACTTTCCACTATATTTAGTAGTCTAATATTATAATATCTGTATGCTTTCTTATTAGATGAATATCCTAAGTGTTGGACACACCTACCACACTTAGAGGGGGGGTGAATGAGTGTGGGGCTCTTTTTCCCAAAACTTCCCTCTTGCACAAAACTCATCAATTAGCATTCAACATTTATTCATTACCCATTGTTGCCATTTATAACCAGTTATATGTAGGCACATATCAACAACATATATCAGTAATATATCATCAACAAGTCATCATCACAATGGACACAAAGAACACAAGATGTATGTACAATTTTATTTTTATTACGGACTACAATCCTTGGGTTTATCAGCAACAACTGAATAGAGTACAACTCTACAAGAGCACCAACTCTATATGCAAGACTCAACTTACACCCTCAGCATCAACTGAGATGAGGCAACAATCCTCAACAGATGTCAATCTGTCAACAGGTACGTGACCGGTTAGTAGTGCAGCCCACGTGTGAACGCGCCCTGGCTCACTACAACCCGTGTGTGAACGCGACCAGTGTATAATGCAAAAAACATCTACTTTTAAGCAACTAGGGTTTTTCTTTTCTTCATATGCTTAGAATCCTTCTGTCTTCCATTTTCCAAACTAACCCACAGCCAGTCATAACACATCCAAGCTCTCCAATAGCTTGCTCATGCTCCACATCAAATCAATATGAATGCTATCTCAATCATGTAAAAATAGCTAGTATACCATAGCAATCATGTCACTACTGAATCACAAGAGTGTTGCTCACTCCATCAATCAAATCAACCAAACTGATCCACATCATAGAATCCATACCAAGAATGCCCTAAGCATTCACAACATATCAAACAATAGCATCTATCAAGACAATAATGTAACCATACTAGTGTCTTAGTGATAGATCTGAGGCCATAGAATGCAAATCTGGAACCTGCCTCATCATCCAAGATCTTGGCACCAGCTCAAACACAAATCTCCATGAGGTTATTCAGTCCACGCTCCCTGTACACAGTCAACCCGTGTGTACACTCACCCTATACACAGCCAGTTCGCGTGTACATGCACCCTATACACAGACAGCCCGCGTGGGCATCAGAAAATAGGGTTTTATGTGGCTCCGAGACTTTCGCCTTCAAGATCTCCGACATTGCCGAAACTTTGATGCATCCATGAGATCCTCCTCTTGCTCTCTTCCTCATAATAGATCTTCAATCATGCTCAAGATATCCACATCAACAAGATGCTCTCACAAGAATCTCTCCATCAATACTCCAAAAGATATTCACAAGAAGCTCTCCATTGATCCACAAAAGGATTCTCACCAAATGTACATTTTACAAGAGATCCTAGCTTCTTATTTATACTTTCATATTCTAGGTCTCTTAACCCATTTTTAGGTTACTTAACCCATTTCTAGGTCACTTAACCTATTTTTCTTATTTTAGGGTTAATCACTTTCCATGAATAGAAAGTTCTCCAATACTTTATCATTTAATATTCCTTCTTGATTTTGTCACTTTTCTTTATCATTTAAATAATCC
>CBVK0100097400.1:0-32846 GCA_900067695.1 Picea abies
TGTTTGGATGTCATGATGATTTGGGTCGGCCATCGTGATTGTGATAATTCAAGGTGGTCAGCATTCCGGGGGAGGTTCAGTTTAAATTTGGCTAGCTGTTAACTTGCTTGCAAGTTAGCACGTATCAAGAAATTTATGACTTGATAAAGATCGGACACAAGAAATTTATGACTTAATAAAGATCTGACACATCAACTAGGAACCCTATCACAACAAACCCAGTTTCATCATAGACACACCTCATCAGAGATTTTTATCCGGATGAGAAACACTCACTACTTCATTACTTCCTAACCATCTCACTAAACCACATCTAACAATTTCACCAAACAATAATCTGGTGGTGGGAGTTGGATAAAGGATATTCAATTTTATCTCTTTTAGAGTACTGGATCAAAATATTGTTTTTTTTAATTTTAATTATAACCTTTAAAAAAAAAACTTATTAGATTTGATCCAATGACCAATTTCGATTTCTACAGTTAAAAATAAAATCAAGTTCTTAAATCAATGATCCAAACGACCGGAATTGCTGTTATTTAAAAAAGACGCTTTGAAAGTTATGCGACTCCAAAACCGACAATCTCTGTACCAATCATACAACACCGATGACGTGCTCATTAACCTCTCTTCTATATGGTTTTTTAATTTAAAAGTAAATAAATAAGTTGGGTCAACGGATCCATCTTTGTCCGGATCTCCTGTGTACAAATAAGTTAAATCCATCCATCAACCAAACACACGGACAAAGTGAATGTCACAAATGTTATCGTACAAGTCACCTTCAGTTAAATACTAAGGTAACATTAATGTAACATCTACAGTTAGTAAACGGAAGTTCGTTTCACGTAGAAGCAAGTACTATAAATACTCTCTTGCATTTCCACGCTCTTCCCATTTTACTTACTACACTTACCAACGAAACTCGACAATCGTACGTCACTTTATGATGTTTTTTATGCGTATTTTTAATTTCTTGACACGCGAGTTTGGTCTGTTCAAGCAAAAAATTAGTATTTTAATATAGCAAACTAATTCTGTATTTTGTGATGAAAGAAATTATATTCTCTAATTTAATAAAATAAAAAATTCCGATCTCACCTGTTCAAGCAAAAAATTAGTATTTTAATATAGCAAACTAATTCTGTATTTTGTGATGAAAGAAATTATATTCTCTAATTTAATAAAATAAAAAATTTAATTATCAAAACATTTGATATTAAAAAATCGAATAATTCTATAGTGTAACAAATAAAAATATTTAGCATAAATCTTACTAAAAAACAAAAGTATGCAAGTTTGAAGCAATGGCTCTAGTTTAAAATGTTAGATCTTTCAAGGGTTTTTCATCATGTTGAATCTATTTCTGCGAAATAGATTTTAAAGAACTACAAGAATAGTTAGACAATTAGACTAAGCAATGTATTATCATTGTGCAAAACCTTGAAAATGACTAGGTATAGAATTTTATCTATCTTGATGTATTGGGTTGGTGCATCAAGCTGTAAGGATGGATTGTGACAGTCACAGTGGAATTTTTTTGGTGAAAATCCTAGCTGATCATTCAAAGACAACATATTGATTTTCAATATTGCTTTGTGAAAGACATGATTGAAGAAAATAAAGTATTGTCTATGAAGGTGGGCACTTTGAAAAATGTTGCAGATTCATTAACAAAATCTATGAGCACCGAGAAATTCTCTTGGTATAGAGGATCCATGGACACTGCTGCCCTGGATTGTTGACTATGTAACCTTGTAACCCCCTGTATGCAATGAAAAAAACAAGTGGGAGAGTGTTGAGTATGTGTTATATTCTTTGCACAAGTAGTAGTGTATGTGTTACGCTCGATGCGTAGGGGGGTTTGAGGAAATTTTTTTGCCTCGGGAATGTGTCACATTTTTGCCTCACTTTTCGTGTTGCCTCAATTTTCATGTCCATTGTTGGACTGTTTTCGACAAATGGTTTTTGTCGATGGTTTTCTATTTCCGATTAAGGAATTAGGGTTGTTGACTAATCCACGCCATTGGGTTAGGGTTTTGGATGTCATTCACTCCTATATGTATATTGTACTTTAAACAATGTATCACTGCGAATGAATATAAAATATGTTGGTTTTCCCGGTTTGGGTTTCGAGGGGAAAAAAATCTGTGTAATGTTTGTATTTTCCATTGTATCTTTTATGTTCTTTTATTGAAAAATCTATTTGCAGTAAATATTGTACAAGGTTCAAATCTACACTCCTCACTTAGGAAGAAATGGTCTCCATTGTGTTAAGTTCCCCCATCAGATGAGGAATTTTCTGTTTAATTTGGCCTCGGGTGAGCCACTTCCCTTGGTGCAGGAGTTGGCTTGTTTTGAAAACTCGATAAAGTTGGATCCTTTGCTATTGAGTTACCTTGACCCATGTGTCCAGAATCTGATCACTAGATTCTTGTTTCATGCAGTCAGAGTTGAGATCTATTGGTGTCAATTGTTCTGCTATCTCTGAGGTGTCCAATAATGTTGGGAAACATGTATGAAGGAGAACCACGTTGAACACTCTGTGCAAGCCAAGGAAAGAGAGAATCTTGAGCTCGAAAGCATTGTCACCCATAGTCTTGGTGATGGTGTAAGGTCCATAACGGAGTGAGAGAAGCTTTCAATGGGGCCCTCTAAGGTGTTATTTCTGCAAGTGCAACAAAACTTTGTCTCCCACCTAAAGTTTATGTGGCACCGAGTGTTGATAATGGTGCTCCTTGTACTTCACATTGGACTTCTATAAAATATCCTAAACCTATTGGTGGATGTGATGGATTCGCTCAATGAACGAGGTGGCTCTGTCAACTTCAGTTGGAGCAGGAGATGAGTTGGTCGAGGTGGTCGTAAGGGGTAGTGCAACATCCATGGTACCCAATGGTTGGAATCCCAACCCCAGCTCAAAGGGGTTATAGTTGGTTGAGCTATGTAGGGCTCGGTTGTAGCTTTGTTGAACATATGGAAGACTCTCATCCCATGTGTAGGGGTGCTTGGAATTGTACATGTGCAGGATATGCACGATCATCCAATTGACGACTTCAATTTGGCCATCTATCTGGGGGTGTAAGGTAGTGGATTTAGTGAGTTTGGTGTCCATCAATGACCAAAGGCTCGACCAGAATGTGTTAAGGAACCCACTCTCCTAATCTGAGACAATGGTTTTTGGGATTCCAAAATGTACCCATACTCATTCAAAGAAGAGTTTGGAAGTGGCCTCTACTGTGATGCTCTTCTTTTAGGTATCTAGAATCACCATCTTCGAAGAGTGATCAACAACCACAAAAACACAATCATTTCCCTTCTTGGTGGACGAAAGGCTCGACATGTAGTCCATTGACATGAATTCCCATGGCCTGTCAGGAGTAGGAAGAGGGGTGTATAGACCATGTTTCTTAGTTGTTGGTTTGGCAATAATATAGGGAGTGTAGGACCTGATATACTTGATGACATCCTGTTGAAGTTTTGGTCGGTAGAAATGTTTCTACAGCACTGCATCTGTACTTTCAACGCTGAAGTGTCCTCCCACACAACTATAGTGTTCTTCCTAGATCATCTTCACTCGCTCGTTTGATGGAACACAGAGATGGCTCAAATGACACAACAACTCATCCTAAAGATGGAAATTAGCAACAATTAAGTTTGCTCTCAACATTTGGTAGGTGGTGGTGAAGTCAGGGTTTGTCTCATAGAGGTGGGGCCATCTGGAGGTCTCGTGGTCGCAAGAGTCTAGTACCATGGTGAGTTTCGTGACTAGAGGTCAACTGAGGTCATCAACGACTAGGTTGGTACTTATTGTTTTATACTTGATGTTGAGGTGAAATTGCTGCATGTATGTGGACCACTTCTGATGGTGGTCATTCTGCAATTTTCCTTGTGTCTGCATGAACTGCAGTGACTTATGATCAATGTGGATGACTGTCTCCTTCCCAAGAATGTAATGTCTCCAGTGACGGTAGGCTTGCACAATGGAGTACATTTCTTTGTCGTATGTAGGGTACTTACAAAAAACATCTGATAGTGTCTCATTATGATAGGCCATGGGGTGGTCGTGCTGAGTGAGAAAGGCGCCCATCACATAGTTTGAAGCATCTGTCTTGATCTCAAAGGCTTGTTGCAGCTCCGATAATGAAAGTATTGGAGCTGAGAACAAGAGCGACTTCAAATCATCGAATGCCTTTTTTTGGGACATGCCCCACACAAATTTTTCCTTACCACCACCATTGGTTGCTTGGATGAGGGCCCATGCAATATGGGAGAATCCCAACACGAACCTATGATAGAAATTGTCAAGGCCCAAGAAGTTGTGAAGCTCGTTAAATGTGGTTGGGGCTGGCCAGTCACGAATGACCTGGATCTTGGTTGGATCCACATGCACACCATGTTGATGAATGATGTATCTTAGGTAATGAACCTTGTCCATGTTGAAGGATCATTTTTCCAAGTTGGTATAAATCTTGTGCTGTCGCAGGATGTGCAGAACCTATTGAATATGTTGCAAGTGTTTCACCCAAGTCTTGATGTAGATGAGGATGTCATCTATATTCACCACTACAAAAGTATTGGTGAAAGGTTGCAGGATATTGTTCATCATCCTCATGAAATTTGTTGGAGTATTTGTCAAATCAAAGGCATGACAAACCATTCAAAAATACCTTCTTTTGACTTGAAGGCAATCTTCCATACATCTATCTATTTTATTGGGACCTGGTGGTAGCTAGACTTCAGATTAATTTTACTGAAGTATTTTCCCCTCGTGATCTAATCAAGGAGGTCATCAATTCAAGGAATTAGGTACCAGTTCCGGACTGTGATTTTATTCAGGGCTCAATAATCAATGCATAATCTCCAGGTCCAGTCTTTCTTCTGCATCAACACGATTAGGATCCCACAAGGTGATGAGATGGGATAGATGTGCCCCTTGTGGAGTAGTTCTTGGATCTGATGCTTGATCTCCTCATTCTCTAACAAAGAGCGACGGTAGAATGGACCATTGAAAGAAGGTGTGTCGGGGGTCAAATTGATGGGATTCTTGACATGACAGTGCAGAGGTACCCCGGTAGGTGAGGAGAAGATATTTGAGTATTCTTCCATGACCTTATCCACTTTCTTCTACTGTGTGGAGAGGTCGGATGCGAAGCCCTTGGATGTAGTTGTGATATTTTTCTTACTCTGAGAGTGAATAATGAAGAAGACAAAATTCTCATTTTGAGAGATGACCTTCCTACATTGCCTGGAAGAGATCAAGGAAATAATAGTAGGTGGGACTACCTCGGGCATCTTGTACAATTTCCTGTCCAAAGTAAAAATAATACTGCGAGGCTTAGACTCATATACAACATGACGTTTCGATAAACAAGGTTGACCCAAAAGAACATTACAAAATTCGAGAGGAACAACATCAAAAAATACCTTTTCTTTGAAGGGTTTGATGTCGTACAACATGTGGCAATGTTGGCTGATGGGGAAATCGCTTCCTTGGTAGAGCCATCCAATGGTGTAGGGATGTTGGTGCGACATTGTCGGCAAGGCTAGCTTCTTGACGACCTCTAATGAGTTAATATTCTTCTAGCTATCGCTATCAACAATGAAGTGCAGCGGGGTGCCTTTCACCCCCATATTTGAATGAAAAAGGAACTTGCCTTCCTCTGGCTTGTCTGGTTCACTGGGATGGAGATTTTTTCTATCAATGGTGACACTGGGTTCCGCGTCAATGATCCATCTTCCGGTGTCCTTCTCTGCTTGTGGCTTGGATTGGTTGTTGTGAGGTTGTCCATATTTACTCTAACCTTTGTTTTGCAGGTTGGGGCCGACCTTTCCTTTCTTTTGTTGTGAGGGTTTCTGAGGCCCAATTTTTCGCATCCTTTGTTTAAGCTTCTGCTCTATTTTGAGGGCATATCAATAGCTCACCCCCAAGGCCGAGATGTCCAGAAACTCCATTTAAGCATGGATGTATCTATGCATACCACCTCGATACTTGAGCACCAGATGTCTCATAATCTTTGATACCCATCCTGGTGTGCAAGGTATGGAAGATATTTGTGAACTCTAGTATTGCTTGGTCTCTTTCTTGTCACAATGTGGTCCAATTCTTATATAGGTCGTCGTAACTTCTGACATGGTAGTATTGTTCCTTAATAGCATCCCTGAAGGAGTTAGAGGTGACCGTGACTATAAATAATGAGGGTTCCTCTATTTCCTTTTGCTCACTTAAAGTTTCCCACCAATATTTGACATGGGGAATGACTTTGAGGAGCACAAACGTAATCTTTTCTCTATTTGAAAAGTTATGGAAAGAAAAATGCCCTTCTTGTAGATTCAACCATTTGTCTACAACATCTTCATCTATCTCAACTTCAAATATAAAATATCAAAGTTGATTTGTACCTTGAAGGGGGTGGTGCCTCCGCTCTAGGAAGATGTGTCGCCTGTTGGTAGCCGCCGAAGGATTTTCACAAAACTATTTATCATCTCGTTCCTTTGTTGCGTGAGGGATTCCTCAAGCAACATTTTGAAAGGATATCCTATCCCGTCGTATTTCTATTCTCCCACCATGAGAGGTCGCTTGGGCGTGCGAGAAATTTTGTTCTGAAGAGAAACAATCTCGAGACCCAATTCTTTGTACCCTGGCCTCTTTGAGGATATGCATTAAGAATGACAAGGTGCAGACCACTCTAATACCACTAATCCAGATTTTATGAGAAGAATGGAATGAATACATATTATTATCATGCTTAACACAAAATAACAGAGATACAATAAAAATAACTTCTATTCAAAAATAAAATATGTTGAAGTTGTAAAATGAAGTGGAAAACAATCTTGCTCAAATGGTGGTGGCTTATCTCTGAGAAGAGATGTGACGGTTGCACTCATTCGCAAGAAGATTGTTATAATGAGGCTCTGAAGGTCTTTTTACAATAAACATGAATTTCAAAACCCTATAAATCCAAAAACCTAACCTTAGGAGATGAAGCGTCAAAAGTCATGTGGGTCCCATTGGGGTAAGTTAGTACATCAACTTCCTAAGGTTATAATTTTTTTATATGATCTCCGTTTTAGGCGCAGGATAGTCCGTTGGAAAGGTATAACCAAGGAATGCGCATGTTTCCATCATAATTTGACTTTGTCTTTAGTCTCACTATGGCGAGCCCTAAAAACGTTGTTTAGGACCTCAAAACAACCCCGAAAGTTGGGGATCCAAAAACTAGGAAAAAACTGTCAAACTGGAAAACTGCCAAAATGAACTAGTTAGAATAGGTGGGAGGCCATTGAAATCCATCTGGATAATCAAATATCCAGACACACTCCAATCTCTCTCGATTCCCCCTATTATTTGGAGGGATATTTCTATGGATTTCATTATTGGCTTGACTAAATTGGGCAATAAGTCGATCATCCTGATGGTAGTAGATCATCCTTCCAAATATGTTTATTTATGTGCTCTTCAACACCCATTTACCGCATCCACAAAAGCTCAAATTTCTATGGATAATATATTCAAACTCCATGGCATGTCTCATTCTATTGTCTATGATAAAGATCCAACTTTCACCAGCAATTTTTGGCATGAATTTTCCAGGCTCCAGGGAATCAATTGCATCTCAACACTACCTATCTTCCCGAGACTGATGGAAAAATTGAATCTATCAAGAAGTGTTTGGAAACATATTTTCGGTGTTTTGTATCTGAAAGAGAAAATGTGTGGGCTTAGTGGTTACCCCTAGCTAAATTGTGGCACAACACATCTTACCATACTATCAGTTGCATGACTCCTTTTGAAGAAGTCTATGGGCAATATCCACTGTCGTTTCTCTCATACATACAAGGTGTCTTCAAGGTTCAGGAGGTTGATAACAATATTATAGAGTGTTCCTTCTCTGTACTCTCAAAGAAAAAAATTTCATGGCTTAGAATTGAATGAAGCAACATGCATATCAAGGTTGTTCCCAATGTAAATTCGCTGAAAGGGACTAGGTGTTTCTTTGTTTGCAACCTTATAAGAATACTTCACTCAAAGTTCGACATTGTGAGAAACTTTCCCCCAAATTTTATGGTCCTTATACAGTTCTCAAGCCAGTGGGGTCTTGGCCTACAAATTAGCTTTGTCTAGTCATTCTAAGGTCCACCCTATTTTTCATGTCTCATGCTTAAAGAAAGTGATTGGAACTAATTGTCATACTCAAACCAGTCTTAGTGAGTTCTATGAAGAAATTTCCATTTCATTGCAGACACAAGCAGTCTATGGGTGCGTCATCAAGGAAGTGTTAGGTTAGTGGAAAGATACAACTCAAGAAGATGCCACTTGGGAGTTGACTACCATCCTACAACAATTTCTTCATCTCAAGCGAGAACAAGGTTGTTTCTCAAGGGGGAGGGCATATTAAGGACCTAACCTCCCTAACCCCTCACATAGGTAGAAAAATACATGTTCCATGTAATGAAGGTCGACATTAGTTAATAAGACCTATTTAATAATGTGAACAAGCCTAATGTAAGAAGACTTTATAGAAGCTTAGGCTTCTAGAAAAATCTCTTTTGGAAAATAAAATTAGTATAAATAGGAGTAGAAGGTGATGTTGGAAGTTGCCCCCCAAAAAACGCAAGCTAACTTGACTATTTATTTTTAGTATTGTGATTCTCTATATCTAGTACCTCACATTATTAGGTCATATAAATTGTATATTTAAAAATATTTATGAAAATAGTTATATATATATATATATATATATAATATTTTAATATGTAACAAAATTCAAGGCAAATCGAAATTTTCAACAATAAAATAAAACTCTAAATTCGAAAAATAGGTCGAAATCAATTTCTACCAAATAAGGAAAATTATATAAATACCGTTTATCCCGTGTCATGATAACCTGAAAAGTAGTAGCACTCCATTAGTGTTCTACACTTAAAAGTACTCCATCATGGCCGCAAGAAAGTAGTAGCAGCGGCCTGTTTTAACACAGTATTGGCGACCAAGTAATATTGTTATAGCAGCGAAGGTTAGATGCAGATGAGCGATAGGAGTTATTACTAGTTCATTTCACTTTAGATTATCGCTAGTGAAATCCTCTTTTATGAAAATTAGTGAATCCAAAATATGACAAAGCTGCTTTCAAAATATTACCTCAACATTCTCAAAGCTACGTTCAAAATATTACCTCAACATTCCCATAGTATAGATTCAAAAATAATAAACATTAATTATTAAGAATTTTTTACAAATTAAAAAATGATTCTAACTATTTTTTTAAGAAGTCATTGTAATATGACTTCAACCTACATAATTGTTAAGATAATTAAAAATACATCTCTTTGTAAAGTGGCTATGATCTATATAACCCCAAATTTATAACCTAATTTTCAACTTACATAATTTTTAAGATAATCAACCATACATATTTTTGTAGAGTTGGTATGGTATATATAACTCAAAATTTATAACTTAATTATTGACTCAATCTAAAAAAAAATATTCATCATTTTATCTCTTTTTAATCATTATTTAATTAATTACAATAATAGAAAAAGTGGAATTCAAATTTGGATGATTTACAAGATTTACAAATCAAAATTTTTTTTAATCATTATTTAATTGATTACAATAATAAAAAAAGTGGAATCCAAATTTGGATGATCCACAAGATTTACAAATCAAGTTAGAGATTTTATTTCATAACTCTCAAAAAGAGAAGTATCCTGAACACATTAGCATAATAGAAAATACATAATAAAATATCAGCACAATTCAAGTGTATCAAGAATTCAAAAAATATTTTCAAAGAAGAAAAATAAGTTACAAATCTAATTTAAAAATAAAAAGTCTTATAAGCAATTTCAGAAAATACCAAATGGTAGCAAGGGCAAAATAAATACCAACATAATTCAAATCACAGAAATTCATAGCAAGAATTCATATAACATCTTAGACAATGTACAAATCCATTCTCTTTTTTCAGCAAACAACAAACACATCAGCCAAAACTTAAAAGACAGTGTAGAGAATCCATGCTGACAATACAACAGTTTTGATCCATTCTCTTTTTTCAACAAACACATCAACCAAAACTTAAAAGACAGTGTAGAGAATCCATGCTGACAATATAACAGTTTTGATGATGCCATGGATGGTTCTAGAAAATAGATAGATAATATTACATGATATTCTAAAAAATAAATAATGAATGTAACTTTAGAATAAAAACAAATTACCAAACAAGATTAATTCAGACATTTATTTATTTTCCATTAAAATTTAATATGATATCTAGATCATGGTGGTCTGACATTTATGTGTTCTCGGTCCAAAAATTACATAACATAATCATGTAGTTTTAAAGAGACAATTATATACTCTCTGTCCAAAAATGAAAAAGAGGTCATTTGATTATTGTTTCATTCCTTTTTTTTACCATTAACATTAAAATTCTATGGAATGCATCACTTGGCCCACCCTATAACACCACTTCAAAGTTGCAAGAGAAATTGCAACCTAAACAAATCTATCCATGAATGTATCGCTCACTAGAAACATGACACAATAATGTATCACAAGAAACATGAATGTATCACTCACTCACTAGGAAAAAAACTTAATGGCACTTCTCCTGAGATCCTTTTAATCCCTGTTATCAATTATAAACAACTGTACATAAGCCCTGTACATTACCTATTCCGAGAAATAATTCTTCACTCTCAAAGGCCTCTTTCAGCCCGCTCAATAATGAATGAATAGCATACATAGATGAGAAGCCTGCACAGGAATATATATCTAACTGGCTGTAAAGTTAGATTCCACAACTAGCTATACAAAGAATAATGCCTCAAGGTATTCGAACCAGCAAAATGAGTTTCCTGATGGCAGGGGCGTAGGTTCCTCCACCTAAGGATATGCTTCCTCTACAGATATAACCGATAGGTAATAGCTGTGAAACCCGTTGGAGGAGACGGAGGTTTTTCTTTTAACAGATCTACATTGCAGTAGCCTCTGGACAGTGTCTCCTTCTCTTAGGTGGTAAAACGAAAATGGAAAAACACCGTTATTCTATACAATATTGTGAAATTAATAAATTAAATTATATACTGAAATCTAAATTATAGCACACTAAGCCCCCGTCGTGCAGAGCAAAATATGAGGTGTGGCTGTCCCCGGTCATATAAATTTATATCCAACCACTCTCGGAGTTCATCCAGACTCATGTATTACTGCTTGAATGGCATGGGTGACAGCAAATATTTATCACTAAGAATTTTTACACCATTTTCTTCACGTTAATGGAAAGCAATGAGATTATGTAAACTGGGGAAAGGTATCGAACATAACAACAAAGAGTAACAATTTAGAATAAAAAACGCAAATATTTCAGTTTACTAAGGACCATTATGATGTTCTGGATCATCTAATTTTGATTTTAAGGGGATATGATTCCAAGAGTTATAGGGGGTTATGATTCCACAAGAGAGAGGGCTTAAGGGGATAAGTATTTATTTTATATTTTACTTACTTATTTTAGTTTTAATGGATAAATTGCAGTTACATGAGCTTCTTGGGGGGAAGGCCATGTGGTTCTTGATTTCATGTAAATATATAAAAAAATCTTGTGGGCTATTGAGAGGTTCACTTTGTTCACTTTTCATTCACTATTGCTTATTCATTATTTTCCATTCATTCTTGATCTTGGATAGGAAAGCAAAAACAAATTGTTGGAAAGGAAACCATAAATTGTTGGTTGTAGCAAACTCTGGTGTATTCCAGCAATGAATTCATGCTTGTATGCCTGAGATGCATTGACATGTACTAAATTTTATTAACAACTGTGAATCTTGATAGTCTGAGCATGGATATTCTTGATCAATGCACTGGAGCCCTAGAATGAGGTGGATAGCCTGGGGAACCACATTGCAGAGAAGAGGGTCCATTATCTTGGGTTGTGCATGTTGGAAATAAGAGAGTTGATGTAATTCAAATGACTGTGTTGAGAAACTTATGAGAGCTTGAAAGTTCACTCATTTTTGAAGTTGAGTGATACCTTGCAACCATCCTTGTAGATTCATAGCCCTCACTCGGGGTGACTTGTTGTTGAGACTTGGAACAACAATGTCTATGGTTGGGTGGAATTTCCTCTGACTCCTTTATCCATCGAGTTGGTGATTGGTATTAATGAAGAAAAGTTATCTTTGTTATGTGTTTCTTTACTTGTATATTTATTGTCGTTGTGTATTAATTATTATCTTTGAAACTCGTATTTATATTTTGCATGCTTGTTGGTTATTGATGTACATGACATATTGTTCATTTATTTTATGTCTTAGAATGAATCTTGATTATTTCATCTTAGTATTTCATGCATCTTTATTAAAAAAAAATGTTATGAGAATTTCAAAATCAGTTTTGAAGTAGTGTGACCATCCTGTGGGTGGTTGGGTATATTAGAAATTGGTATTGTAACGCTTTGCGAAATAACAATCTCGTACTTAATTCTATATATAAGACATGCATTTAAGAAAATGAAACACATTTAAAATCACATGCATTTAAGCAAATAAAACACATTTAAACTCAAAGTAACCATAAGAACTACTACTTTTATAAATAATCAATGGATTTAACAGTACTTCGTATACACAGCAGAATACATGATAAATATAAATACACAGACATGTAGAAATGTAATTAAAACATCATCTGGTCATTATCTTTGAAACAGTGGTAATTCCACCAACCAGGTGCAGGCCTTCCACGAACCTCCCAGCCTTAGACCACACTGCTCATCAAGCTCAACAGTGAGTCACCCTCGAGCTGGGACTAAGCCCCACTCCCAAGGCAAGGAATCCTAGGCTAGGCTGAAATTATAGGGTAAACACACAGTCACAAGGAAGGAATTCTCTTCCAGGAACCACTCATACTCATTGCTCATAGACTCTCTTCCCCACATGCCTGCTCCACCCCAGGAGTATACACCTTCTCTGTCACCTAGACAGTCCTTCGGCTGCTAACCTTCCTTGCCTTCGGTTTCAGCAACAGACCGGACCAGAAGTCTCCGAGCTCTGTTGCAGCTACTAGGTTCTTTCTAGGAGTTATCTCCTTCCTCTGTACACTCTCTCGCCTGGAGAGAGTTTCTCATAGGCCCAACAACCTGTTCTTTCGTCTTCACTACCTCTCTCACCTGGAGAGAGTGTTGTACTAACTGGCCAACAAGCCACACATCATCAAGCACTACACATCCACCAAAATCAATGGGAATCCAGACACAAACACCCCAGGACAACTACAGATAGGTGCAATAGCATAACCATGCTTAGAAAGAATGGAACACTTTCGTTTTCTCAATCTGGCAACACGGGATAGACTCACACTTTGGATTCTCAGGGATGCATGACGAGTTGTCCACGAAGGGGTCGATTCAGACTCCATGGTTTAGAACAGAGAAGGGGTGTACCATCTTTCCATAACAAACATAGACTTTTTCCCAAAATGAACACAGTCTTTTGGTTCAGGGGATGTACAGTTCAGAGGATGAACAAGGTATCTTGCCGAGGTCAGACCGGTTCATGCTCAGATGGTTGGGTAGAATGGAGGCGCCCCCCCCCACCATGACTAATCTCACCCGTTTTATTTGTATGGGCTTGGGTTGACACTTGTCACCCGTGAAGTTGCATGATTCCATCAACATGCGTTCCTCCCACCATTTGGAAGTCACATGTCATTCCAAAAGAACTTAGGATAAAACCATATTATTCACATGTATTTTTGGAATAATATTAAAATATTATTCACAAGACTTAAGCCCTTAGGTTTAGCCCCTAGGCTCCACACTTAGCCCCCTTTTCCCACTTTTCAGCCCCTAATCCCTTTCCCACTCTGTGGAAGCTTAGTCCCCCATCACTCATCCATCGTGTCGGCCTGCACACGATAGTGTTTATATTTTTATTAATGTTCTTCATAGATACATGTACAACATCAGGCTCTTGCCCTTCAACACTCAGGCTCTCCAGCCTAACAATCACATAAGCCCACCAACTTATATAAACTTGGCTCACTAGCCTATAAAACATTTTACAACTAATTTCATAAACAAGATTTACAACTGGGCTTGGCCTTGGGGACATTACAATCCCCCTCCCCTTATTTTTGCACTGTCCTCAGTGCAGTTTTACATAGCATCTCCAAGATTTTCAAAATTTTCAAAAAGATGCGGGTACTCTGCTTGCATAACATCTTCATGCTCTCATGTTGCATCCTCAGGACCATACCAGGTCCACTGGACCTTTACAAGATTTATAGCTCGATTCCAGAGATGTTTTATTTTCCTGTCCAATATGTGCACAAGATGCACTTGCAGGACACCTTCTGGTTCCACCTGAATCACATTTCAGTCGATAACATGATTAGCATCAGGTATATATTTCTTAATCACTGAAACATGAAACACATTATGTACAGTCATAGATGCAGGTAATGAAAGCATGTATGCAACTGGCCCAATCATTTCCAAGATTTCAAATGGCCCACAAAATCTGGCTGCCAACTTGGCGCAACTTCCTAGCTTCAAGGAACTCCTGTTAGTTTTTACTTTCAGGAAAACATGATCACCCACTTTGAATTCTCTATGGGTCCTGTTCTTATCAGCATAACTTTTCTTCCTATCCTGAGCAACTTTCAAATTCTATTTATTTTTTATCATTTGGTCCTCCATCTTCTTGAGCAACTCTAGCCCAACTATTGCTCTGTCAGTTGGATTATCCCAGCTTACTGGAGTGTTGCACTTTCTCCCATAAATTTATTCAAATGGGATCATCTTCAACGATGCATGATACCCATTATTGTAGGCAAATTCTACCAAATGCAGGTAGTCTTCCCATCTTGATGGTTTGTCCATCACATACATTCTCAACATTTCCTCTATTACTCTGTTCACCCTCTCTTTCTATCCATCAGACTCAGGATGATATGCCATACTAAAATTCAGATTCATTCTGAATTCTTTGAAAAATCCTTTTTAGAAATTCGAGGTGAATTTTGGGTCCCTATTAGACACAATCGTTTTAGGAATTTCGTGCAAGCGTGCCACTTCTTTTAAGAAGATATCAACAACATCAGCTGCCTTATGAGTGGTTTTCAGTGGAATAAAATGGACATCTTTTGTAAGCTTCTCCACCACAGCCATGATCAAATCATGTTGCTTGCTCGTTCTGGGAAATCCTATAATAAAATCCATGGTCACCACTTCCCACTTCCATTCAGAAATAGGCAAAGGTTGCAACAAACCTGTTGGGTGTCTATGCTCAGCTTTAACTTTCTGGCACTCCATACATCTGGGGATGTATTCAACAATCTCTCCCTTCATACCCAGCCAAAAGTAATGGCTTTTGACTTCTGCCATAGTCTTATGATATCTAGGGTGTCCAGCATAAGTCACGTTATGAATTTCTTTTAGAATCACAAGTTTCAATTCTTAGACATTGGCTATATACAATCTGTTTTTATACAGAAGTATTCTATCAGCTCCCAAGATGTAACTTTCCTTTTCCAATGGTCTCTCACGCTGTTGTAGCTTTGCTACTAAGTCTCTGTACTGCAAATCTGCATTTGCAGCTTCCAAAATTCCACCCTTGATGTCAGTCCTGTACATGCTAATGGCTGAAGTATGTATGTCATGCACTTTTTTTCTAAGTGCATCAACCACCTTGTTTTTCTTCCCCTTGATATGGTTGATATCAAATTTGTATTCGCAAAGAAACTCTGGCCACCTACTTTTTCTAGTGTTTAAAGTCAGCTGACCAAACAAATATTTCAGACCATTGTGGTCTGTTCTCAATTCGAATCTCCTTCCCATGAGGTCATGTCTCCATTTCCTCAGAGCCTGGATGATTGCTGCCAGCTCCAAATCATGAGTGGCATAATTCTTTTCATGCTCTTTCAACTTCCTGGACTCATAACAGATTACAAATCCATCTTGGCTGAGAACTCCTCCCAACCCTTCCTTACACACATCTGTGCACACTACGAAATCCATATTTGGATCTGCAATCCTCAAGATTGGAGTGTTGGCTAACCGCTGCTTCAATCACTGGAAACCTTTCTCACACTCTTCAGTCTACTGAAACTTTTTCTCCTTCCTTTGCAAAGAAGTGATAGGGTGAGCTATCTTTGAGAACCCTGTTATAAACCTTATGTAGTAGCCCGCTAGACCCATAAAGGATCTGAATTCCGCCACATTCCTTGGAACTGACCATTCTCGGATGGCATCAACTTCCTCAGGATCCACAACGATCCCTTCTTCTAAAATAATGTGCCCCAATTAATGGATCTGGATTTGGTAAAATGAGCATTTGCTCAATCTAGCATACAATTGGTCTCCTCTCAACATTTGTAGCACAAGTCTCAAGTGTTGTTCATGCTCTTCCTCTAACTTAGAATACACCAAGATGTCATCCAGGAAGACTATGACAAACTTGTCTAAATAGTCCTTGAATACACCATTCATCAAGCACATAAAAACAACAGGTGTGTTTGACAGTCCAAACGACACCACTGTGAACTTGTAATGACTGTACCTTGTTCTAAAGGCAGTCTTATTGATGTCCTCATCCTTTATTCTTACCCGGTGATATATTGTTCTAAGATCTATCTTCAAAAATATTTTCACACCCTTCAACTGATCGAAAAGATCATCAATCCTCGGTAGAGGATACTTGTTCTTGATAGTTACCTTGTTCAACTGCCGAAAATCAATGCACAACCTCAATGTCCCATCCTTCTTCTTCACGAATAGGACCGGGGAACCCTAAGGTGAAATTTTGGGGCAAATATACCCCTTCTTTAAAGTCTCTTCAAGCTACAATTGCAACTCTTTCAGCTCTGGCATACTCATTCTATAAGGAGATTTCGAAACTCGAGCTGCTCGAGGCATCAAATTTATAGAAAAATTGATGTGTCTCTTCGGAGGTAGTCCAGGTACCTCCTGAAATACATCTTTGAACTCTGTGAGTACCTTATGGTCTCCAATCCTTGATACTTCATCTTTGGATACTTCCTCCACATGAGCTGCAAATAATTGATAGCCTTTTCTGTAGCGCTTCTTCAGCTACATGGATGAGATTTCTCCAATAGCCACGGCTCTACGAATCCCTTGGACTATTTTCTGATTCCCCTCCTCATCCATGCATGTAAAACTATTGTTACGACAGTCCAAGAGGGCATGGTGCTGATCCAACCAGTCCATTCCATTTAAACAATCATAAGATCCTAAAGGCATAATATTCAATTTAGCCTTCGTGCTCAGTCCCTTCATGTCCACAGGACAAGACTTCACCAACTCAACGACTTTCCTCTTGGTTCCTGTAGCCAACTGCACTAACCAAGACTTTTCAAGTTTGCTTCTTGATAAATGCAAACTTTCCACCACCCTAGGATCTATATAATTATGGATATCCCCTAAATCGATTAAAATACTAAATGGTCGGTTGTTAATCATACCTTCCACTTCAATCATGTGCGATTAAAATTATTCTTGCTTGTTGTCCATGGCTGCGTAGATCCTTGGCATTCTATTGCCCAATATCCTCTACTGTTTCATCTTTCTGAACATTGTGGATGGGTCTCTCTTTATCTTTTTTGTGGGGGTAGTCTCGATACATATGGTTTCCTTTACAGCCCCAACACTCCATAGGTGGCGGTCTGGTCATTTGTTCATCCACTTCAACCTTCCTCGGCTCCCTAAAGGATGGATGTCCCTAAGGACTATTTCTGAAAAAGGGAGACTTGTTTCCCTTCAGCCTCTGCTCTTTCTTGAACTTCTTCTAATCATTCCAAGCCTTTCAAAGAGTAGGCATTTCTCTTTGATGTTCATACAAGCATTTTTCCCTTCTTATTATTTCTTCCATAGTCTTGGTATCATCATACTAGATCTTGTCACTAATGGAAGGTGGGAGTCCACTCAGATATCTCTAAATATTGACAGCCTCATCTTTGATGAATGGAACATACTTCAGTAGTTCCAAAAATCTTTGTTCGTATTCTTCAATGGTCATGCTGCCTATCTTGAGTTCGAAGAACTCCTTCATCTTTTTGTCATAGTATCTTTTAGTCAGATATTTATTCTCGAAATACCCCTTGAACTCCTTCCGAGTGACATCTTTCTCTCTGATGTGTTGCACCTGCACAAACTGATCCCACCACATGGACACTTTTCTTTTCAATTGATACATTGTAATTCTTCCTTTTGGATGAGCGGAATAATTTTGGAGTTGAAAATATTTCCTCATGCAAAGCAACCAGGTTTTGACATCTTCATCCTTCTTATGTTCTCCATCGAACGTTGGAGGCTTGATGTTGTTCATCTCTCCCTTCAATTCATCCACTCCATATCTTCAGTGTTTTCTGGTAGGGGACTGGCTTGAACTACTGCGTGCCTCCCTACTAGAATTCTTTGGGGAGCGACGATGATGTTTGGTACCACTCCTCGATCTTCTTCTCCTCTCAGGGATTTTGACACTTCTTCATCTTATTTTCCTCTCAGGGATCCCGCAACTCTCCGTCTTTTTTGAGTCACTCCCCTTCTCCAATTTCCTTTCTATTCTTTCCAGGCTCTTCAACATTTTTAGGTTGAATTCACCCTGTTGATCCCTGACCCTCATGATCTTTTGGCTATCAGCTCAACGAGCCTAGGCATCTTTTTGCAATCTTTCAATGAGTTTCATTATATGCCCTTCCTTATCCATTTCTCTTCCATGCCCATTGGAGTTCGATCCTTCGATGCCCAGGTTGACATTCCTTCCTACCCTTTTGTCCTTTGTTTCGGAGGAAATCTGCACCTCTTCCAATTCCATACTCGACGTTGGCTTTTGGCTGTTCTGACACTCGTTGAACTCTGCACACATAATGTCCAGTCAACTGAAGTTTGTCAAGACTTAAACCCTTAACAAAATCACAATATTCATAAACCAACGTGAGTGAGAAAATGTTTTGACGTCACAAAGTTTTCTGAGCTCTAACGGCTCTGCAAATTTTGGGACTTCGAGACTTTGAGTTTTCAGGTCTTCAGTACCCAAGAGTTCATGATGCAGTGACTCCCAACCCCTTGTCACTCCAACTCCCAAATTCTGAAATTCATATTTACTTTACTCTCTGGGAACATAGTACAATGGTAGCCCTTAACCACGGTGGCGCGTGGCATGTTCAAGAGGGTCCATGTCACCTTCAGTGATGTCATCGGGTCCCACCATTCTAGCATGTTTTTTCGACTCGCTGGCATGTGGTGCACATCCATGTGTCCACATCCATTCCAATCGAAAATCCAACAGTTAGACTTTTCTTGGATCCACTGCACAGATCCTTTTGGTGTTTCAGGGTTTCTGGCATCGAGAGTTTATGCATCCACACCTCTCGAACTTCCATTTGTCGAAATTCTGAAATTACTATCTACTATTCCACTTGATCCAATGGTCAAGTTCCTCTCTTACGATCTACGGTGTAGATCATTTTCGAATTTTGGGTTTCGCTATTTCACGACTTGCAAAAACAAGGTTCTTCCCCTTTGGTTTCTCAGGTGCTGAAATGCCATCCAGTAGCCATGTGTTCCCCCCGATGGATGGTCCCGACGAATTTGGGATTTCGTGTATCACGATTTCCACATTCCTGTGCAACTCGAAAGGGTTTTTAAACCCTGCGCATGTTTTCTCGATCTGTCAGTCATGAGGGTTCTCCTTTTCCTGGAACATATCCTATGGCTCCAACACTTCTGGTGTGGAATTCTCTCTCTCCTTGTGGCCAGATGCCACCCCGGCTATGGTTTCATAACATCGCTACACCTATTGAGCTTGGTAACACGGTCAAGTAACTCCTCGACACTCAAGAGCATTGAAAGGTCTGAAATTGGTCCTCTAGACACAATTTCTCCTCAAACCCTTGGTCCAAAGACCACTCAACTGGACCATCTAGGCTCAACGTCGAAACCTTGGATCTGATACCAAACTGTAATGCCCCCATTCCGGGCTAGGCAGGTGCTACTTCACGGAATAACAATCTCATACTTAATTCTATATATAAGACATGCATTTAAGCAAATGAAACACATTTAAACTTAGAGTAACCATAAGAATTACTACTATTATAAATAATCAATGGCTTTAACATTACTTTGTATGCACAGCATAATACATGATAAATACAAATACACAGACATCCATAAACATAATTAAAACATCATCTAGTACTTTTCTTTGAAACGATGGTAATTCCACCAACCGGGTGTAGGCCTTCCACGAACCTTCCAGCCTTATACCACATTGCTCATCAAGCTCAGCAGTGGGTCACCCCCAAGCTAGGACTAAGCTCCACTCCCAAGGAAAGGAATCCTAGGCTAGGTTGAGGTTACAGGGTAAACACACAGTCACAAGGAAGGAATTCTCTTCCAGGAACCACTCACACTCACTGCTCATAGACTCTCCTTCCCCACATGCCTACTCCACCCTAGGAGTATACACCTTCTTTGTCACCTAGATAGTCCTTTGGCTTCTAACCTCCCTTGCATTGGGTTTTAGCAATAGACCAGACCAGAAGTCTTCGAGCTCTGTGGCAGCTACCGGGTTCCTTCCAGGAGTTCTCTCCTTCCTCTGTGCACTCTCTCACTTGGAGAGAGTCACTCAGAGGCCCAACAATCTGTTCCTCCAACTTCACCACCTCTCTCACCTGGAGAGAGTGTTGTACTAACTAGCCAACAAGCCACATAGCATCAAACACTACACGTCCATCATAATCAACATGAATTCAGACATGAACACCCCAGGACAGCTATAGATAGGTGCAACGGCATAACCAGGCTTAGTAGGGATGGGACACTTTCATTTTCTCAATCTGGCAACACGGGATAGAATCACACTCTGATTTCTTAGGGATGCGTGATGAGTTGTCCATGCAGGGGTCGATTCAGACTCCATGGTTTAGAATATAGAAGAGGTGTACTCGCTTTCCAGAACAAACACAAACTTTTTCCCAAAATCAACATAGACTTCTGGTTTAGGGGATGTACTATTCAGAAGATGCACGAGGTCTCTTGCCGAAGTTGGACTTGTTCATGCTCATATGGTCAGGTAGAATGGAGGAAACCCCCCCACCACGACTCATCTCAGCCATTTTATTTGCATGGGCTTGGGTTGACACTTGTCACCCGTGAAGTTTCATGCTTCCATCAACGTGCGTTCCTCCAACCATTTGGAAGTCACATGTCATTTCAAAAAAACTTAGGATAAAAACATATTATTGGCATGCCTTTTTGGAATAATATTAAAATATTATTCCCAAGACTTAAGCCCTTAGGTTTAGCCCCTAGGCTCCATACTTAGCCCCATTTTCCCACCTTCGAGAGCCTAATCCCTTGCCCACTCTGTGGAAGCTTAGTCCTCCATCACTCATCCATCGTGTTGGCCTGCACGTGGCGGTGTTTACATTTTTATTAATGTTCAACATAGATACATGTACAACATCAGGCTCTTGCCCTTCAACACTCAGGCTCTCTAGCCTAATAATCACATAATCCCACTAGCTTATATAAACTTGGCTCGGCAGCCTATAAAACATTTTACAACTCATTTCGTAAAAAAAATTTACAACTGGGCTCGGCCTTGGGGATATTATAGGTATCATGGATTTTGGTTCAATACTAGACTAGTATGGGGTAGAACTAGTGGGAATTTGAAAAAATTTTTGTTGCACTTTTTTCTGTGATGAATTTGGGGGGAAAACAGAAAAAAACAAAAGTCAAATTTCTAAATTTTAAGAAAATTTCAAATTTTAGTGCTTTAGAGTAGTCAAAGAAGTGAGTTATGATGTAGATTTGTAGTTGCAGAGTTGAATTCATCATTGGAATTTGAGTTCCTATTAGTTTCATGGTGACTATGTAGTTTTATGGACTCACGACCTAGATTAATTCAACTGTGAGGATCAATGATCAAGATTCAATCACTGAGGATCAAAGTAAGGCATTCCCAAAGGGTCTTCGGGAAGGAATTATTGAAAATACTTCAGAGTCGGGTGTGAGTTTGAGTTCAAAGGGAGGAGTCTGATAACACAAGCCTCAAATAACAAGAGTCATTAGATCAATCATATCCATTCTCAATCGTAGAACTATCAGAAGGATGGATTTAGAAGGTATGAATTCAGACATAAGTTTGAGGCCTAAAGAAGATAAGCCCCATGGTAGAAGCCCAAAAGAATGATATTTTTCAGATCGATTGGGATCATTCTTAGTCGTCAGATCTCACAAAAATGTTCTTTCAATTTTTTTTTCGGAAGAGCTCACTAAGAAGAGTTCCAATGAAGTTAGTTTGACTGAGGTACCTAGTGTGCAATTTTGGACCCCGAGATTATCATTGTCATTGATCAGCATGATTGTTGACTGTTCGATCTATTAGATGAGGATGTTGTCTTGGAAGAGTCGAGGGATGAGGATAATACCATGTAAGTTGCCATGTCAATGTGCCATATCAAAGGACATGTCATTAAGAGTGAGATAGTCATATAATTCCACATGCTAGTTGAGTGCATGGCTTCGGGAAGAATGGTTTATGAGATTCCTCAGAAGAAGGTTGTTCGAGGGTTCATTCAAGAGTGTTTCCAATGAGCTATTCTAATAGAGTGAACCCGATAGGCTATCAGAGCTTGCCGTTCGGAAGGGACAAAGAACATGGAAATTTTTGTTTTATGATGGAGGTTTCCCAATGATATGATTCCAATAGTGTTTCGTACTCTAGAGGTTCCAAAGAAAATCAACGATCCAAATCTCTTCCAAATTGAGATCAATGATGCATATTTACACATAGGCCATAATTGGAGAAAATTGCATCATATTAGGATGAAACTTATGGGATTTTTCCGCAGAGAGGATATCTACAAAATTGTGAGAGAGAGCCCTTATCCATTTTTTTCTGTATTTGTTGTAAATTGCAAAATAATGATTTTTAAAGGTCTGTGTCTAGATCACTAGAAGAGGTACATATTAAGCTAAAATTCATGGATATAGTCTAAAAATAGACATGAAAATAACCCACGAAGGAACCAAATAAATCCTCAGGGGATTGGAATGGGGATGCTAAAATAGGTAAAAGTCGAATATTTTGAACCACTTTTGGAAGATTTTTTAGATTTAATTAGAAATACGTGACCCCATATCACAAAACTAAAAATTATGTATTTACTCAACATTTTATACACTCATCAAGCCAAACAACTTTGATTTAAAGAATTTTTTCCAGAACTGCACAGATTGAGAGATAGTCACTTTTTCTAGAAAATCAAGTCTAAAAAAAGGGGTGAAAAGGGGAAAATGGTCATTTCAAGATTTCTTCATTTTTTGACTCTAGCATCAAATTAAAAATATGAGAGTTTTTATGAATTCATTTCATTATTATTATCTATGACTCATACACAAATTTCTCTAGATCCTGGCATATTTTTTTCTAAAACTGATTGAAGTAGGCATTTCAATAAAATTACCCCAGTGGAGAAAATGCACAAATGGGGTGAAAGTGGTTTTTTCAGGAAGCCATAAATTCCAACTCAAATATTGGATTGGGACATGATTATAGTTGTTGGAAATATGATTAAGAGGAGAATAACCTAGAATTATTATAATTTGGAGAATTTTGACATAAATTTTCATAAAATGAGAAGAAAGAGGACCTATAGCATTAATTGACAAATTTCTATGATATGCATATTTCTACCAAAAAATGGTTGCTTGCACATTTGGCATAATTAAGGGGTATAAAAATATCAATTCAAGATAATAATGCATATTCAAAAAATGGAGGATGGAGAGGGAGCCTTCAGTCATGACAAAGAAGCTAGAGGACAAAATGTCAGTATTTGTAATGCAGAGAAAAAATCTAATGGGAACAAGGCCAGAGGGGAGAAAGAAACATTAATAGATATTGTAAGAATCTTGAAAATAGAACTGCAGATTCACAAAGAAAATAATGACATGTTGATGAGAGAATAAAATCAAATCAATTCTCAAGTGATGCAAATCCTAAATCAATTGTAGAGGCAAACAAGGAATGGATCAAACTCAATATAGAAGGAAGAAGGTAGATATCATGAAAGAAGAGATAACTACAAACTATTTGGTTATTCAAGAAGTGCTATAAAAAATCATATACATCACTCGCCTCCTTATTCATCAAGGAAATTTTATGCATATGAAGATTCCATAAGTAGCCCAGAAATGTCTCATGTTAGGAACCAAAGAAGAAGACATGAATTGGATAGTTTGCAAGGAGAGTTAAGGAAGTTTAAGAGACCATCCTTTGATGGTGAAAGAGAAAGAGAATATTATTTCAAGACATTTTTTCTTGGAATCAAGAAGCATTTTCAGTTTCACAATTAGTTTTCTAACCTAGAAGCCAAAATTACGACCTACCATTTGCATGGAAAAGCTACTATGTGGTGGGATCAAATTAAGAAAGTTCAACACATAAATGAGAGAATAATAACTTGGAAGCAATTCAATAGGTATTTTCATAAGGAGTAACTTTCATAGCACTTCTATGATAAGAAAATGTGGGAGTTCTTTTAACTTGGGTTGGGAAGCATGACCATGAGAGGGTATGAAAATAAATTCTTGGGACTGGTAAAGTATGTGGGGTTCATAAAGGATGAGAAGGTGAAAATGTAGAGGTTTTTGAGTGGACTTCCCTCATTTTATAAAGAGAAGATTCAATATGATGAGACGAGGACATTAACTGAGACTATAATGAAGGATAAGTACCTATATGAGCAAGGAAAGGGAAGATAATATATGTAGATATCTTGGAAGGATAAGAAGAAAGAGAAGTCTGATCAGAGAAAGAAAGGATTCAAACCTCCTTTCAACATAAATAACCCAAATAAAAATCAGCAAGGCCATCCTACTGAGGATGAATCCAAGAGAGAATACTCCTTGGGAAAAAGGGGAAGACCACCAATCCAATGTTGGGGATGTAAACGATATCACTTGTACAAGGATTTTCCTCACTGAAAAGATAAAGTGAAGACCGCGTATAACATCCAAGAGGATACAATAGTAGAAGACATGAGAAGAATATATGCAACCTTAGAATATCAACAAGTAAATTACTATGATCGAGGTGGAAGGTAAGATCATTAATCAACCTTTTTCCATTTTAATTTATTCGAGAGCAAGCCATTGTTACATTGATCCTAAAATAGTGGATAGATTACATTGGGAGAAAAGTAATATTGAAAAACAAGTTTGGTTCAGCTAGCCACTGGAACCAAAAGAAGGATCAATGAGATGGTCATAGGTTGTCCCATAAGTCTTAACAGAGAGAATACTAATGTTGATCTACATATTATACTATTATGATCTTATGATATTCTAATTGGAATAGATTGGTTGGACAAGAATCATGTTGACCTAGGTTTTCATAGCAAGAAATTTACATGTCTTGATGAAGAAGGAAAACAAAGCACTATGAAAGGAATTTCAAGACCCATTTCTATAAGGGATATTTTATCCTTACATTTGAAGAGTTGTTTCAGGAAAGGATGTCAATTGTATTCATCCCATGTGGAGGTGCCAGAACAAACAAAAGGGCCAAGCCTTGAATATTTTTCAGTACTACGAGAGTTTGAAGATGTATTCCAAGAAATACCAGGGTTTCCACCAAAGAGGGAGATATATTTCTCTATTGATTTAGTACCAGGAGATTCCCCAATATCAAAAACACCTTATAGAATGAGTACACCAAAATTAAAGGAATTAAAAATGTAGCTGGAAGAATTTTTGAAGAAATGATACATACGTCCAAGTGTTTCACCTTGGGGAGCACTGGTACTCTTTGTAAAAAATAAGGATGGAACATTGAGACTATGTATTGACTTTAGACATATCAATAAAGCCATTGTGAAGAACAAATACCCTCTACCCAAAACTGATGACCTATTTGATCAACTAAGAGGGGAAATTATATTTTCAAAAATATACTTGAGATCAAGATACCACTGGGTAAGAATCAAGGAAGAAGAAATAAATAATATAGCCTTTAGAACGAGGTATGGGAATTATGAATTTGTAGTGGTGCAATTTGGGCTAACGAATGAACCATTTTTCTTTATGTTCTTAATGAATTTCATATTCATAAATTATCTTGATAAGTTTGTCATGTATTCTTGGATGAAATACTTATCTATTCTAAGTCAAAGGAAGAGCATGAACATCACTTGATATTTGTATTGAAAGTGTTGAGGGAACATCAATTGTATGCCAATATTAGTAAGTTTTCCTTTTACAAAGAACGGATCCATTACTTGGGAAACTTTATTTCACAACAAGGAATGGAAGTGGACTGAGAGAATATTGAATCCATTAGAAGGTGGCCAACACCACATAATTATTCATAAGTAATATATTTTATGGAATTAGTTGGTTACTACAAAAGATGTATAACATGGTTCTCTAAGATTACTCATCCCATCACCTCTTTGAAAAAAAAGGGAATTAAATTTGAATGGACAACTGAGTGTGAAGAGAAATGTAATTTGTTGAAATAATTACTTACGTGTGCACATATTTTAAAGATTGTTGACGCAAATAAAAGTTTTGTGGTATGTATAGATGCATGAAAGGAAGGACTTGGTGGAGTCATCACTCAAAATGGGCATGTCATTATTTATGAGTCCAGAAAGCTTAAATAACACGAGAGGAACTATGTCACACATGACTTCAAGCTTGTTGTCATTGTTCATGGATTGGATATGTGGAGGCACTATCTCATGGGAAAGAGATTTGAATTAAGAATAGACTATAGTGGTCTGAAATATCTTTTTGAACAACCAATCTTGAATGTCAGGAACAAAAAATGGATGGAATTTTTAAATGAATATGGTTTTGACATCAAGCATATCAAAATAAAAGAAAACAAATGTGTTGATGCACTTAGTAGAAGAATACATCTCATGCATTTTATATCCATTAGTATGCATGAGTGAGATTTGAAGAGAATAATTTTAGATGTTGTTGTTACAGATCAACATTACCTACATGTAAAAGAAATCTTACAACGAGGAAATGTATTGAAAAAAATTAAATTAGAAAATGAGATGAAGGAAGATGGATTAATTATGCATAAAAATAGAATTTATGTTCATAGTTCCAGAGAACTTGGGAATTTGGTATTAAAAGAATTGCATAATGTTCTATATGTCGGACATCCTGGTCATCAGAAAATAATTGAAGTACTAAGAAGCCAATTCTTATATTCAAGAATGAAGAAAGATGTTGTTGATTTCCTTGCCATATGTATGGAATGTCAGAGAGTGAAGGTCGAGAATAGGCACAACGGGCTTTCTACAACCATTACCAATTCCAGAGAAGAAATGGGAAGTGGTAACCATTTATTTTATAACTAAATTTTTCAGGACAACAAAGAAACATGATTCAATAATGGTAGTGGTTGATGAATTAAAAAATGATGCTCATTTTGTTCCTGAAAAAATGTCTCATACAACAACTAATATTGCATAAATTAACATGGGGAAGATTGCTAGGTTGCATGGGATAGCTAAGGCAATTGTTTCAGACAAAGGTACAAAATTTATTTCAAATTTTTGGAGGGGAGTGTTTAAAGGATTTGGTACAAATTTAAACTTTAACACAACATACCATCAACAGTCACATGAGAAGATAGAGTCAGTCAACCAAGTAATTGAAGACATGTTGAGAATTTATGTGATGGATAATCTATCTAAGTGGGAAGATTATTTGCACTTGGTTGACTTTTACTATAATAATGAGTATCAAAATTCATTGAAAATGAGCCCATTTAAAGCTCTGTATGGTAGGAAATTCAATACTCCAGTGAGTTGGGACAACCCAGTAGACAGAGTGGTACTTGGGCCATAATTGTTCAAGGATATGGAAGACTAGATGATTATCATTAAGTAAAATTTAAAGGCAACTCAAGATAGACATAAAATTTATGCAGATAAGAATAGGACAACTAGAGAATCTAAAGTGTGGGAGCATCTTCTTTTGAAAGTGAATCCCAAGAAGAGCTCATTAAAGTTGGTAGTTGCACAAATATAGCATCCATATTTCATGGTCCATTTGAGATATTGAACATAATAGGGTGAGTTGCATACATGCTCGCATTGACTTCTTCCAAAAATGTGCATAATGTATTTCATGTATCTATGTTGAAAAAAATGTACATGATCCTAACCATGTTATTGATTGGAATTTGATTTCGGTGGAGCCAGAGGGAGACTTTCAAGTCCAACTAGTGGGAAAATTGGATAGAAAAGTCAAAATGATATGGAATCAAGTTATAAATATGGTAAAATTTTAGTGGAACTGTTATGATCTTGAATATTCTACTTGGAGGATGAAGATTCCATGTGGGTATAATACTCAAGACTTTTTGAAGAATTTTAAAATTCTGATTTATGTTTTGTATATGCACCGAGGGCAGTGCCAAAATAAGGGGGAGGGGAATATAATACCCTCATTTTGACTTCCCATTTTTAATAATTTGTTTTTTTATTTGATGAAATGTTAGAGAACCCAAACAATTAAAAGAGGCGAGAGTGCCTCTGAAATGTAATTCCTTGATCATCATTAATAATAAAATACATTGTTGGCTACTATAGGGACAAGGAAAAGAGTTATAGGTGATATGATTCCATGAGAGAGGGGGCTTAAGGGGACAAGGTTTGGTGGAACATCCCTAGTATGTAGCTAGTTGGTGATTGGTCTTAATAAATATAACTTATCTTTGTTATGTGTTTTTCTACTTGTATATTTATTTCTGATATGTATTAATTATTATCTTTGAAATTCGTATTTATATTATGTTTTTTTATTGGTTATTTTTGCACATGACATATTTTTCATTTATTTTATGTTGTAGCATGAATATTGATTATTGCATGTGAATCTTTCATTTTTATTTATTAAAAAAAATTATTATCAGAATTTCAAAATCAGTTTTGAAGTACGTTTTGAAATAGCATGACCAGCCTGTGAGTGGTTGGGTATGTACTGCAAAACCAAACAAAAATATTCTTAAAAAACCCATTATCATTAATTTTCTATAAATTACTAAATAAACAAAAAACTTCCAAAAATAACCACTAACATAAATTTTGTATAAATTATTGAAAATACTTGGTACTTCATAAAGGAAGCACATAAAGGATGAAACTAAAAGTCCATATTATATACACTTTTTTACACTAAAAAGTTGCAAGAATTTTCTATCGGATTCATACAAATAAGATAACTTAGTAGTAAGATAACCTAGTAGTAGTCACTTCACCCTAGAATCCATTTCGGAAGTTGGAGTACACCTAAGTACAAGAGTCTTCATAGTGTCTTACATAATCTTTTTATCAATAAAAAAATTATATGTTAATATTTTAAGATTGTATTAATAAAAATTATATTCATTTGTATACATATGGAAAAAAAGGTTTTGAATATTAATATTTATTTTACATGCATAAAATAATTACATACAACATTTTCCTTATTTTCTTCATATTTAGAAAAAATTAACACCAAAGTCTTTAACTTTTTAGATATCACACACATATAATAAATTGAACAACACATTTTTATTCATATGTTTAACTTAAAATATATTGTTTATTTTAATATTTTACTTAGTCATTTTTCATGTTGTGTGGTGTCTTTTGCTATGATCATGTCTAATCACTCGGAACAAATATATCACTAACTCTCTATACTTATTTGAATTTATTTTAAGTAACAATGTTTATTATAAAATATAAGTATACAAAGCTAACAAGATGTTTTTATGCATATGTTTAAGTTACTCTATTTTGAACCCTTGTGTGGACTCTACAACTTCGCACTTCCAATAGTTTGACAACACAGATTCTGACAAGCCATGTAATTTGTACGATAATCTAGTCATTTGTGACACGTTGATTTGTTAAGATTCCACCACTAACTCTCCACACTTAGTTGAATTTATTTTAAGTAACAATATTTATTACAAAAAATAAGTATATAAAGTAAACAAAATCATTTTATGCATAAGTTTAATTTTAAAATATTGTTAATTAATGGTCATAATTTTAATGTTAATACTTAGTCATTTTCACATTATGCATAGCCTATTTCTATGACTATATCTATGCACTCCACATACATATATCCTACTCACTCGGCACATGTATATCCCCTCCACAACCAACACTAAAATGTATTGTTAAAGCCAAAAGAAAACAAAAATATTCTTAAAACCAACACTAAAATGTATTGTTAAAGCCAAAAGAAAACAAAAATATTCTTAAAACCAACACTAAAATGTATTGTTAAAGCCAAAATAAAACAAAAATATTCTTAAAAATCCCTTATCATTAATTTTTTATAAATTACTGAATAAACCAAAATCTTCCAAAAATACCCATTGTCAGTAATTTTGTATAAATTATGGAATGCTACTGCATAAAGGAAGAAGACAAAGGATAAAACTAAAACTCCATATTATGTACCATTTTTTACATTGAAAAATTGTGAGACCTGTCTATCTTATTCATACAAATAAGAAAACTTACAGTAATAGTTAGTTCACCCTGAAAGCCATTGCAAAAGTTGGAGTACACTTTAGTACAAGAGTGTTGGATAAGAGTGTATTACATGAAACTATTTTCAATAATAGAATTATGTGTTAAGATTTTAAGATTATATTAATAAAAATTATATTCATATGTATAAATATGCAATTTTTTCCTATTTAAAAAATAAATTAATATTAAAAAAATAATTTAAATATTAATATTTATTTTACACACATAAAATAGTTACATAAAAAAAATTATTTCTTTTGTTGATAATCAACAAACATTAATAGCGAAGTATTTTAACATTTTATATATCTCAATGCTTTTACGTATATACATATGCGAGAGTGCACAAAGTTTATGGATGAAAAATTTGCAATGGGGTGCGAAGGAATGTGTGTGTGTTCCTATAAATGAACACACATTCTTAATCATATAGCCTCGGTACTCACTAAACCACCAAAAACACTTACCAACTTGGATTATTTATGAACTCATGCTCGTTCCTGGGAAACACATGTTGAACAACGTGATCACATTCCTAAAAAAAAAATGAGATGAAAATAACGCGTGCACACTCCTAAAGTGTGCACATGTTATTAGGAATAGGAACACATGCATGTTCCTACTAACATGAAATATCTTTGCTTATTGAAGCTTGACATGACCTAAAGATATTCATCCTCTACCTCAAACTCATGGCCAAATTCATGTGTACCTGATCCTCCTTTTGCATCCTTCAGTCCCTCTTCAGGTTCCTCATCTTATTTATATTGCTCATCTTCCTCAAGAGTCTCATCATCCCCTCTAATGTTCTATTCAACCTATTTTCATTCAGTCCCTACTCCCTAAGGCTCAGATTCTGTCTTTTCCCTTTGGGTTTCCCCAAACTAGTTCTTGGCTACGAAATTCTCCCAAGTGTAATTTTTCTTACTGAGCTCGTCCAAGAATAAAATTTTCACAAGAACGTGGTGACGTAAATGATGATCCATATTTCCCATGTAGAACTTACTTTGTTCCATGACCACCATCTTGTTCAATGGTTTTCATAAAAAATAGGGCAGGTTAAGCCTTTTTCCCTTGAAATGCAATAAAAGCCTTATGTGGTAGAGGAAAGTGAGGCTAAAATGGCCTTAACATGTAATATACTTATGTAGCACAATTAGTAGATTTTGATACCTCCTTTACAACATGAATCATTTTGTCCGCTTCAATCACTATGTCTTCATGTTGGTCAACTTCAATAATGGAGCCCAACTTGATTTATCTATGTTCCTTCTTTTGAACCATCGCTCACCGTCTTGAGTGACATTTGTTGCATCTACAATATATTCCTATAATATCATGATCTCCAAATCTTCAATGATTGTATTTATTCCATAAAACCCCAATGCGAATTCCATGGTAACTGCCATGTTGTTCCCACCATATTTTAGAAATAAATGTAGCCAACCTACCTTCCTTATTGTCCTCTTGAATTTTGGGTAGGATTCTAGTAACTCGAACCCATTTGATTCAATCCTAAGTGGATTTCTCATATATTCTCACAACCAGAAGATGTAGGGTTATTTTGATGATATCTCGACCAGTCTACAGAAAGAGGAGGGTTAAGCAATGTCGATGAGGTCGAAATGAAAGTATATGGGAAATCGCGATCATGATCATTTAATCTCCATGATACAATTAATCATTCACAAATGGTGATGATATGCATAGTAGGTATTGAAATGATGGTGATTTGTGCACCCGATGGTGGAGGGTTAGTAATCATGCCGAAGAAATTAATATGAAGGTGGTCACTTCAATGTATGTGTGTGTTACACATTATTTTCATCATCCCTATGATCGTTAATGATGTAAACCTATCTGTTTCCTTCAGAGGGGTCAATAGCCTGAATTCCTGAAGAGAGAAGGGAGAAGAACTTTTCTTGAGAAAATAAGTTGCATTTTCCCTTGTAAAAACCTTGTAAAAAGGAAGTTCACAGGTTGCTATATAGGCAGGGTGCGAGAATGTCTAATTCTCACAGGTTGCACCATAGCTAGGGTGCGAGATGTTCGTAGGTTGCTCTATAGGTAGGGTGCGAGAATGCCTACACGTGGGAAAAACAAGCGTTTTCTCGAATCTTCTAGAAAGAGAAACTTCTATGGTGAGGTGGCATCCGAATGGTTTAGATCTTACTCACTTTCATGATTTAGTGGGATCATCCTAACCTCCTCACCTTATCCTCTTCAACTTATA
>CBVK0100097401.1:0-32841 GCA_900067695.1 Picea abies
GGTTCCCTTGTCCCACAAACAAGGGGGTCTCATACACCAATTTGGTGT
The DNA here is from genome assembly GCA_900067695.1 of Picea abies. Classification (NCBI taxonomy): domain Eukaryota; kingdom Viridiplantae; phylum Streptophyta; class Pinopsida; order Pinales; family Pinaceae; genus Picea; species Picea abies. Next base: position 49 of record CBVK0100097401.1, read on the forward strand.
GGCTTGGCCGTGACCTTAAAAATAGATTATTATTATTATTATTATAATGTTTTCATTAAAATAAATGAAAAAATAACATTTCATAAGAGTAATTATTCAAATTATTCTTTTTATTCATTAACCAAATCCAATCTTTGCATACATTTGAATACAAAATCAATAAAATACAATACTTAGCATAATTTTTTAATATAAGATTCATAAAGTTGGTAATGGAGTTAAAAATTGAGAAACAATTTCATTGAAAGTGTATAGATCAAAATTTATTATTATGTATTCTTTATATTTAATAATCAAAACTTAATTAAATAAATATAATATATTATAATAGTTGAATAATATAAATTAATCAAATCTTTGGAAAAATAAAATATAATAATTATGATTTTAGTAAACATTATATTATATCTTTGTCTTGTAATAATAAAAATTAATAAAAGAATATTATTCTTACATCATCATTACTATTAGTGAATAATTATATCATAATGATAGTGAACAATTGTATCATAATGTTATTATTACAATATATGAAAAAGACACAATTATTCAAATCACATTCATTTTACTCATCATATTTATGTGTTTTTGTTTGTAAACATGTTTAATCAACATATTGTAACTTGTTGGACAACAAATAATTCACCTTAAAGAAGAATTAAACATTATATGGAATTAATGGCTATAATTTTTTGCAATCGCGAACCAAATTAAATTATTTCATAAAACTAAAGTTAACCATTATATGACAACTCTAAATTTAAATGAGTGATACATCTCAATTTTAATTTAAAACAAAGAAATCATTAGCATACTCATAATACATAAATCAAACAACAACAACATCAACATGATATGAGAGAAATAATATACATGATTGATATGCATATCAATATACATGTCAATATCTGTAAGATATATCTATCGTGTATAGGTGTCACTCCCTTCTTGGCAAGAAGAACATATATGTGATCCTCCACCTTAGTTCAGACTTTTTGATCTAGCCTTAGTGGAATTTTGATTCTATGTACTAGATGCTACTCAACTACCTCATCCATCTCCTCATTGTGTTGAGGAGGCTCATCCCCAACATATGTTCTAATATACACAAAAAGATAGACAATAATAATAATCAAATAATTGAAACAAAATGTCACAATAAATTACATGTGCATTAAATAAGACAACAAAATATGCAACTAGATTTATCAAAACATAATGATAATATTACCTATATCATTTGTTGGCTCATTTGTAGTAAATAGGATGTTCACACATCCTCTCCAATCCATTCCTAAATATGGGTATTGTACAAGATCGAGGACAAGATTGTTCTCTCCATCTAAAAAATCACATATCTCTCTATCGACTGGAATACATAGCCACTCCACCTGGCCCTTCTTCAGGAAAAAATACCCACATATGTGCATACATGCATCAGTCATAGGTCTAAGAGGGAAGTTGGGTATTGTCAGCCAAACCTCTCAAAAAATAATTTAAACAACTCTAATGAAAATGGGAAGAATAACCTCCCATAAAAAATAGAGTGATAATGATCTAATGCGAAACAAAACTAGCGCAAAAAAATATCTGACCACCTAATCAATCAAGGCCTCTAAACTAAACTATATAAATAGTACATCAATAAAAAAAACTAATGTGTTTCCTGTCAGAGGTAAAGTGTGCTACTATTGTGAAAATAAAAGACAGTCACCTAACCTCCTCTACACCAAATGAATCTATTTGCAACAACAACCTGGAAGTTTGTAGCATGCACAATGTCTAGAATGACATATCTCTACACATATGTCAATTGGTTCTCTCTTGCAATGCGGGTAACATATTAGGGAACTAGGACCAAACCTCCCCCCTCCTAGACAACTCAATGATAAAATAAATATCCTCCTCTATAGGATGATACCAAAGATTAAGACCTGCCCTAACTCTCTACCGACTATGATCCATGTGATGGATCAATCGTTATAAAAATGAAGAGTTCCCATTGAGGTATGTATCCTCATAAAACTTGAGGATGCCAACATCCCTCAAAAGGAAATGATTTTGCGGCGCAATAAGGTGAGGGATTCTCTCCCTCTCTCTCGCTTTTCACTCATGTACACATTTGTATGTGTCAATCTGTTGTTGTTTCTCCTACTCATGAAATCATCATTGTCGTCTCTAATTCACATACAATTCTTTTCACACAAACACAGACATATAAAAATTGAAATTATAAAACACACACATATATAACCATTTTGTATTTATCAAAAACTAAAATTAATATTTCTTTGCAAAACAAATTTGGTAAAGTAACAAATGTGCCTTTAATAAACAATATGCACTATCGTCAGTGTGCTTTATCAGAAAACAAGCATCGAACATGTTTCTCTATGTTATTTGGCGCACTGATACTAAATTTTTCATTAAACACATCAATATGCACCATTAACATGGGCTGGTAAGTTTGATGATCCATGTTCACAATTTTGACAGTGCTCCATGTTGTATGATACACTGGTTCTATGTTAGTAACTAAACACACTTGTATGTTAATTATGATATGTGCGATGTCATGCAGTTCACCAGTGCATATTATTCCATACAACACATCATTAAGGTACATCGACCATTCGTGTCTGTGTTGATTATAGGGATCTTAACAAGGCTTGTCTGAAAGACAACTACCTGACACCCTTTATTGACCAGATTATGGATAATTACGCTGGTAGCGTGATTTTCTCTTTTATGGAAGGTTTCTCAGGATACAACCAGATAGCCATCTTACCAACTGATCAACATAAGACGACCTTCATCTGTCCGTGGGGAAATTTCGCGTATCGAAAGCTACCATTTGGACTTAAAAATGTTGGGGCTACATTCTAGCAAGCCATGTCTTATGCCTTCCATGATATCAAACATATTGCGGAGCTGTACCTTGATGCCTTACTCGCCCACTCATCCAGTCGATCTGACCATATCGGTCATCTACGGGCTATCTTTTTTTGTTGTCGGTTCTACCGCATCCGTTTGAACCCACATAAGTGTATTTTCATTGTCAAATCAGGCCAACTTCTCAGCTTTGTTGTCTCCAAAGACGGGATTCAGGTGGATCCCTTAAATATTAGAGTTATTATAGCTTTACCCCCACCTAACAACCTACGAAAACTCCAAAGTTTGTAGGGGAAATCAAACTTTCTTCACCGATTTATTTGTAACTACACTGAGATCACTAAAGGATTCATGTGATTGTTGTAGAAAGACGCTCCTTTCATTTGGGATGACACTACTCAATGATCGTTCGGTGATCTTAAACATGCACTAACTAATACTCCTTTGTTACATCCTCCAGACTATATGAAGGACTACATCCTTTACTTAGTGACCTCTACCGAGCCTAGAGATTCTCTTCAGGACTAATCTCTATTCCTCATTAGCATTTCTGATCCCTGGTATGAAGACATCATTCTCTATCTCCAGACACAATGTTTTCAACCCGATATCTCTCATGAAGAACATCGTTGTATTCGCCACCACTCTCGTCGTTATCTTATTATCGACAACACTTTATATCGGTGTGGCATTGATACCGTCCTGCGACAATGTCTAACTCATGAAGAGGTTGAACGCATCCTCAATGACTGTTACCTTGGAGCCTGTGGAAGTCACCTTTCTGGGATGGTTACCGCCCAGAAAATTTTACGTGCCGGATACTTTTGGCCCTCCATCTTCAAGGATTGTATGGAGGCCGTCAAAAAGTGGCCACCCTACCAAGTTTTTCAAAACAAGGCATGCACCCACTTTGCTCCAATGCATCCAATTATTGCCATCGATCCCTTTGCCAAATGGGGCATTGATTTCATGCAATGTAAGCCTACCTCAGCCAGCAGGCACGGTTATATAATCATCGTCGTTGATTACTTTACAAAATGGGCTGAGGCTATGCCTACCTTTCTGAATGACAGTCGTACTACAACACTTTTCATTTTTAATCACATCATCACTTGCTTTGGTGTTTCATAGACCATTTTCATTGATCATGGTTCCCATTTTCAAAACCATATGATGAGTGAGTTGCATACCAAATCGGGTTTTCGCCATGAGAACTCATCCCCATATTATCCTCAAGCTAATGGACAAGTTGAAGCTATCAACAAGGTCCTCAAAACGATGATACAATGGATGGTAGGGGAAAACAAGACGTCTTGGCATTTACAACTCTTCTCCGCTCTCTGGGCTTATTGGACCTCAGTAAAAACTGCTACTAGATTCACTCCTTTCCAGCTAGTATATGGCATTGAGGTTGTTTTACCAATCGAGTGTGAAATCCCTTCGCTAAAACTTAAAGTAGAACTCCTGCCCCACACTTCTACTGAAGAAGAACGTTTCTTACATTTGACTAGGCTGGACGAAACACATCGTGATGATGCTCTCGTTAATGAGACGTATCAAAAGAGAATCAAACATCAATATGACAAATCCATCCATCCTCGCACTTTTCCAGAAGGAGAGCTAGTCCTTGTTTATGACCAGGCTCATGACAAGTTAGGGACAGGGAAGTTAGAACCTATATGGCATGGTCCCTACATCATGAAACATGTTGAATTGTTCTACATAGAGGCGCCTACGAACTAGCCGATTACGATGGAGTTTCCCTGGGTGAGCCCCGAAACGAGCTTTACCTGAATAAGTACTATGCCTAGGACATCTAGCATACGTTCTTTGTACACTATTGTATTTTTTATTTTTGGTGTCTTTTCTCTTGCGTGCTCAAGTTTTTTCCTTAGCCACTTATACTGTGTCTTGTGTTTTCATGCGTAGATGACATCTTCCTTTCCTATCTTTGTCCGATCTCACTTTTCGTGGGGAACTTTCGCCTATCGAAAACTCCCATTTGGCCTAAAAAATGCTAGTGCTACATTCCAATGGGCCATGTCATATGATTTCCATGATATCAAACATATTGCGGAACCTTACCTCAATGATTTACTTGCCCATTCATCCAGTCGATCAGACCATTTTGGTCATCTATGGGTTATTTTTCTTCGATGTCGGTTCTACCGCATTCGTTTGAACCCACATAAGTGTATCTTTGCTGTCGAATCAGGTCGTCTCCTTGGCTTCATTGTTTCCAAGGACGGGATTCGGGTGGATCCCTTAAAAATTAAGGCTATCCTTGCTTTACCTCCACCTAATAATCTGACACAACTCCAAAGTTTGTAGGGGAAAGCAAACTTTCTTTGTCGTTTCATTTGTAACTACACTGAGATTACCAAAGGATTTATGCGATTGTTGCAGAAAGACACCCCTTTCATCTGGGATGACACTGCTCAACGATATTTTGTTGCTCTTAAGCATGTATTGACCAATGCACCTATGTTGCATCCTCTGAATTACACGAAGGACTATATCCTTTACTTAGCAGCCTCTACTTCCATTATTTCCATGGTGTTAGTTAAAGAGGACCCTAACGGTGAGGAACACGTAATATATTATTTGAGCAAAAGTCTATCTGGTTCCGAGCTCCGACATTCACATGTTGAAAACTTGGCTCTGGCGGTCGTCATAGTTGTCCAGAGATTCTGTCATTACATTTTGCTATGCACCACCACAATTATCGCGGACTCTAACCCCATGTATCATATTCTGACACATCAAGTTCTTGGGGGAAAATATTCTAAATGGATCGTCATCCTTCAGGAATTCGATCTCAAATTTTCTAAGTCCAAAGCTAAAAAATCCTTGGTGTTCGCGGAGCTTATCTACGACCTTCCCCATGCTGATGAAGATACTGAGCCAAGAGATTCTCTCCCCGATGAAACTATGTTCCTCATTAGCATGTCCGATCCTTGGTATGGATATATCCTTCTTTATCTCCAGACCCAACGTTTTTAGCCCGATATCTCTCGTGAAGAGCGTCGTCGTATTCGCCATCATTCTCGTTGGTACCTTATCGTCGGTGACACTTTGTATCGCTATGGTATTGAAAGTATCATATGACAATGTTTGAATCATGAAGAGGTTGAACGCATTCTTAATGACTGTCACCTTGGAGCCTGTGGCGGTCCTCTTTCTGGGATGGCTATAGCTCAAAAAATCTTACGTGTCGGCTACTTTTGGCCCTCTGTTTTCAAAGATTGTATTGAGGCAGTCAAAAAATGCCCACCCTGCCAAGTTTTTCACAAAAAGGCACGCACCCACCCCGCTCCACTGCATCCCATTATTGCCATCGGCCCCTTTTCCAAATGGGGCATTGATTTCATGCAGTGTAAGCCTACCTCAGCTGAGGGGCACGGTTACATCATTGTCGTTGTCGATTACTTCACAAAATGGGTTGAGGCTATGCCTACCTTTCTGAATGATGGTCGTACTACAGCTCTTTTCTTCTTCAACCACATCATCACTCGCTTTGGTGTTCCACAAGCCATTATCACTGATCATGGTTCACACTTTCAAAACCAGATGATGAGTGAGTTTCATGCCAAATTGGGTTTTTTCCATGAGAACTCATCCCCATACTACCCTCAAGCAAATGGACAAGTTGAAGCCATCAACAAGGTCCTTAAAACCATGATTCAACATATGGTAGGGGAAAACAAGACATATTGGCATCTACAAATTTTCTCCGCTCTCTGGGCTTACCGTACTTCAGTAAAAACTGCTACTGGATTCACTCCTTTCCAGTTAGTATATGGCATAGAAGTTGTTTTACCAATCGAGTGCAAAATTCCCTCGTTGAAACTCAAAGTAGAACTCCTGCTTCATACTTCTTCCGAAGAAGAATGCTTCTTACACCTAACCAGGTTGGATGAAACACGTCGTGATGTCGCTCTCATTAATGAGACGTATCAAAAGTGAATCAAGAATCAATACGACAAATCCGTCCACCCTCGTACTTTTGCAAAAGGAGACCTAGTCCTCATTTATGACCAAGCTCATGATAAGTTAGGGGCAGATAAGTTAGAACCTCTATGGAATGGTCCTTACATCATGAAATGTGTCTTACATAGAGGCGCCTACGAGCTAGTTGACTACAATGGAATCTCTCTGGGTGAGCCCCAAAACGGGTTTTACCTTAAGAAGTACTATGCATAGAACATCTAGCATGCGTGCTTTGTACACTATTGTATTTTTAGTTTGGTGTGTCTTTTTCTTTTGCGTGCTCGAGTTTTTTCCTTAGCCGCTTATACTGTGTCTTGTGTTTTCATGCACAAATGACATCTTCCTTTCCTATCTTTGTCGGGTTTGCGGATGGTGCTAGTCGACACACCCAGAATGTTGCTTCTGCAACTTGGGTCGTTTACCACTCTGATGAGATGGTGAGTTCAGGAGGTATTTGCTTAGGATTAGGAACTAGCAACATGGCAGAATATCATGTTGTCATCGGACTTTTAACCGAAGCCTCCTCCCTAGGTGTTTCTCGTATGATCATTAACTTAGACACTCTCAACTTGTGGTCTGTCAACTTAATCGAATCTATGTTATTCGTAATCCTATCCTACTATGTCTCCACTTATGAGTTTGTCGTCTTGAACGAATGTTTGATTTTATCTAATACAGACACATACCAAGAGAACTCAATACCATTTTGGATTTGTTAGCCAATTACATCATGGATTGATATCTCGCACATAGATAAGGTTTCATAAAGGAAATAAATCATAAATCACATGTAAATTAAAACACATCGCATTTAAAACATCATTTGGCACTATAAAAACTCGGATATGTATTGCGTGATGAAAAAGTTTGGTTACATCAAAAAAAACATAGAAGGGCAAAATATTGGGTCCTCACAGCCATAACCATCGTCATACAGACTATACAATCATCAGGAAGACCCTAATCTCCCTACATCACATTGTGTTCCGAGTAGCATATCATTGCGCGAGCTACTTGCCTCAATAAAGAGTTAAGACTCTTAGACATTCCCACAATGTGTCTATGTAGATGTAGTGGCACTTCCCGCCTCTTAAGAGGAGGGATACTCGTCGTGAGGCCTTGAAGGTTTATTTCAACCTCTTGGAGACCTCATTTTTGTACCCCTTGATCTACCACTATCTGATCATCCCCGCGACGCCCCAGTGTCGATATCTCTGTCAGACATGTTGCTCCCTTGTCTGCATGATGAAACGATACATCCATTAGAAACTCTTCTATGTACCCAAAAAAATAATATAAGTTTTAAAATAAAAAAAACACTTGACAATATCGTTTTGGTTTCTCACCTGACACGTCCCAGTCCTCCCCTTCTGGAAGAACCAAGTCCATGCTTCCCCGGAAATCCACTCCAACATATGGGAAGTCTTTTATCACGATCAATTGGTGTCTCTGCCAAGCGAAGAAATCACCAGTGAACTTGAACTCTGACTCTGAGCCTAATCTCGGAGACAGGCTAGTCCATCGCTCCATACGTGGTTCTCCCACTAGCCGTACTGCTAATGCAATCTAAGGTTGCATCTGAGGAATGCATTCTAAGAAGAATGAAACCAAGAATGAACCATATCTGAACTGCTTCTGTTGTCCTACTCTGCATCTCGTAATCTGCTCCTTCACATTTTGAAGGAAACCTACACTCCAATTAAATAGTGTTGGCTCTAGACACTGTAAACCATAGGCCACCTATGATCTTGAAACTAAGTGCAAGCTGGTACTTCCCGCTATACGCGTAATGGAAAATAGAATGGGCCGAAGAGGTAGATCCCTGATGTCTTTGATTGTGATTCTACCTCCCACTAATCTTGATCCTGGGACACAATGGTTTTCCAAGTACTCATCCACAGGCACGGGAAGTGCCCTCTGTCCAAATAAATAACAGGGTCCCCTCTCTTTGAGAGGTCGGTCAGGAAGTACACATCTTCCAACTCAATGGCAACAAGATGTGTTCCAATGTGGAACCCTTGTTCTGCAATGTTCCACAGCCTGAGCATATACTCGAGAAGAAGAATCTCTTTCTTCATCTTTTTCACTTTCAAGAACTTGAGGAGACCGCAATTCCTCAAGGCGGCCCTTGATCGGGGACTTTGCAAGGCGGCCACATCATTGAGCTCATGCTCTCTTTCTTTCCACTCGATCATGACTTTTGTCGAGATTACCTACAATCATCAACAACCAAAAGTCATTAATCACGCTTTTTCGACAATTATTGGGCAACAAAAAACTTTAAAAAACTTTTTTCTCCTTTTATGAGGCCAACACCCCCTATACACGCACACCAGGGCGTCAATGCTCCCTTAAGGTGGCCACCAGAGCGTTGTGGAAAAACATAACACCCCATTTTCACATTAGAGGAGCACTAGCATTTTTGGGAAATTTTTCCTTGTCCATTTCGGTCAGCGCCCTTCTCACTCTCACATCAGAGCGTTGGTGCTCCCTTATTAGCTTGCAGGGGCACTTACAAAATCGGGCAACACTCCCCCTCTAATTCTAGAGGAGCGTCGAGCCCTTTTGGGCGCTTGAGACAACCCAGGGCGTCATTTTTAAAGCCCAGTCATTGCCTTAAAACAAAATTTAAACCGTACAAATTGAAGAGAGGAAGAAAAGCAACGACCAGATCCAGACGATGACAGAAATAGATGACCGTAGCTCCAGCACCGAACAAAGCAAGATTCACCCTCCAAATCTCAAATTCTCCACTGCTACAAATCTTTGCACAAATGAAATGGTAAAAGACATTTTTACCCCATTTTACTATTATAAATTTCATTTTTGCCTAAGACATAGTTTTTTTTTGGGTTTTGAAAAATATTTTGGAGGCCTTATTAATACGTTGGCATGTAGTTTTGACATTATTGGCAGGTTTCAAAGTAGTTTTGTTCAGTTTTCATCTTGTCACATTATCGAACATATTCTTAGTTTGTTCTCACGCTCAAAAAAACATAAGAATGCACCAAGTAAACTTTTATCTCTTTTTCGGACTCGCATGGATAAACGAAAAAGGAACCCCTTGGAGTCGTCTTTAAGCTCTTTTCAGACTCTCTAAACGTGAAAAGATTGTCGAGTGATCTTGCTTCATTTCCCACTCGTTAAAATGTTTGAAAGGGTGTCTTTCCAGTGATAATTTATCTCTTTTTCGGCCTCGCGAGACTAACATTACAAAAAAGGACAACACTGGAGTTGTCTTTAAGTCAGTTTTCAGACTCTCTAAATATGAAAAACCACCGAGTTTACTTTCTCTGGACTCGTTAAACAATCATACATTGAAGGGCCCATACGGGACCGAACCCTTACTTCTTTCGGTTCATTAAACAAAGGAAGAGGGACATACCGAAAGTGAGTTATATCGAGCATGTGTTACCCTCCTCGACTTCGTTAAATCAAAAAGAGGTACTCGTCTATCTGGATGGGGGGGGAAATTGAAAGAAGCAAGCCAAGCAGTTTTTGAGAACATTACAAGCAACTCTTACAGTCGCCCTTGAACATGGCACTTTGTCTTTGCACACATTTTAATCCGTTGAACCTCTACATTGAACCAATCCTCTGAGTTTTCTTACTCCTTTGGGTCACCCGACGAAAGTCACAGTATCCACTGCATTATCGTGTTTTGGTCCATGTCATGTTTTTACTGTCGTGCCTCAGTGTTCAAGGGAAGTATTTGCCGCAAGAGTCAACCATCACAAATTTATGTTTCAATACCCATGTCAGTCCATGTTCTTTTGATCCACCAATTACATCTTTGTGTCATTTTTGTGTCATTGATGGGGAATACATCAAGGCCCTCCTTTGACGAGTCTATTCATGTCAAATTCAACACATTATCCGGGAATTAGACTTAGAAACCAGTTAGTACTTTGGGACCCGCATGCCTTAATGGCAGGCCTCCTTGTGTCTGAAAGTGGGTTTACATCATTGACCTCTAATCAGATGATTCCACGGATATTCGACTTCATCTCATCCATTCACATTCGTTGGAATGTACTAGAGTACCTTGGGAATCATTGACATCAATGGTGATTTCCCTCACGCTTGTTAACGGTTTACCTCATTGACCGGTAATCAAGTGGTTTCTTTGATGTTCGACATTAGGACATCTGTTCACATGGTTAGATTCATACTACATCGGGATCGGTAAGAAGACCCTGGGTTGAGTCATCACTCTTATATGTACTTTGCCCAGGTTGTGACGGAGTTTCTTTTGAATGTTGACACATATACTGTCACATAGATCCACTTTGTATTGGTCGTGGCTATGTCTTTGTTAGGTTATGAAAAAGGTACAAATATCTTCCTTTTTCCCACATTTCACGATATCATCTTGATTGACTTTTCGGTTATTTAGAAGAAAATAGAATAGAGAATGAATAATATACCCTTTAGCATTGTTGTTGGAGATTAGATTACATAGATCCTAAATATGATTGGAATTGTCTGGTTTTATTGCAGGATTGGTTAAATATTGTCGAACCCAAGATAGCAAGGGGAATCTTGAAGATGCGCAAGCTATTGGAGGTTGAAGACTTTATGGTGCAAAGCAGTTTTAAAGATAATTGAGTTACTTATTGTAATAGTAAAGCAATCCCGAGGATCTCTCGATCCTCAGGATAGCTTAATTTACCCAGATTATTGTAACATATAAAGGGTAAATAGATCTTGAAGAAAGGATAAGATTTTCACTCAAGAATAGAGAATATAGAATTGCTATGCATTAGCAGTTTTGTAAAATGTTGTACCAACTATGAAATTAATAGGAGCCTTGACCATTTTTTCCATTTTTATATACTGAGTTTCAAATAGCAGTGCTTCTAAGGACCGAGGGCCCAATCTGCAGGAGCTACTATTCGATCTGTAATTGTATCAGCTCAAATTATGTCTTGTGATTCGATTCTCTTTTATAGTAGTTAACGAATGCATAAGTGTGTTGATGATTTCATGTCAATTGCAAGAAATAGATATTCCCTGAAGAATTAAATGATTACTGTTCCAATTCCTATTACTGATATTTGATGCGTGAAGGTTCCTCATAAGTTCACATTTGTTGTTCCTTTTACTTAGTTTACATTTGTTGTTCCTTTCCGCTAGAATATAGTTGTTGTTCCTTTCAATAGAAATACGATTGTTGTCTCTTTTTAGTTAGATTACAGTCTCTGTTCCTTTACATAGATGGAGTAATTCGCCTTTTTCTCTTCAGCAATTTTGATTCATAATGATAGTAATTTCTGCAAGTCTTTATCTAGATTCAATTACTTCTCTTAGAATGAATTCAATAGATTAGCTAGTTCCTTTCCTTTTGCACAGATTTAGATTTCAATGAATGTTTGAGGAACTTGATTGTTGATAAACTCATATCTGCTTTCACTACACGATTTTAGCCTCTATGAGCTATCTGCATAGACTTTGCCAATATTCTTTGAGATAAAAGACAAATCCTCCGGTTGATAAATTAATGTTCAACTAAGGTTGTTTTTAGACATATTTAGAGTTCAATAGTCTTGTCTTATCGTAGATCCATTATGTATTCTTCGTGGCTACAATCAGTTCAGGTCATAGGAGTATAGATCCTCATTGTATCTTCAGTGACTATACCTTTTTGTCAATATAATTATGGATCTGCAGTGTATTTAATGGCGGCCATACCTTGATAGTCTTTATCACTCAAGCATAGGTATGTCTGCCTTGGGTTTGAAACATGTCATAATATTTGTTTGATGGTTGTGTGTAGCTTCTATTAGGTTCTCTGAGTCCGTACCCTTGCTTGAAAAATTCTACAAAGTACTTCAGTCATCAGTTCTTGTCTTTTAACTTTGCACTTTGGGGGGAAATCTGTTACACATCAAAATTACTCATTACGATGATGGCCTAGTGTCGTCATTACCAAATGTCGCAAGTGTCACATTTCACCCACAAGTGTCACAAATATCATGCTGTCATATTGCCTATGTTGTGTCTCAGACGACATTATCAAGAACACTTGCAAGACATCTCAAAATACTGGTTTTGAAGAGGAGAAGTCACTTGACAAAGAGTACAAGTCTTTTTCCATGAAAAAAACCACTAAAAAAATCAATTTTGGAAGGCAGTGATCCCCTATACACTGTTAGGGAGTGCCAATGCTCTGTGACCTCTTTTGGGGGAGTGTTCCAATGCTCTGTGCCCCATTCTGAGGGACCGTTGGCCTTTTTTGAGTGAATTTTTGGATTGTTGAGAGAAATCAGGGAAGAATCCCTTCATATCTGGAGTTGGTTGGATTCAGATCTAAGGTCAAGGCTCAATCTTAGGGAAGATCCACAACTAAAGGAGAAGAATCCTCAACTTATCCCAAGAATCTCTTAAGTGGTTAGGCCTCTCCAAACTTATATAAGGAGGCCTCCTCATAGTGAAAGAGGATACATTGTGAAGCATCAAACTTATGATCTCATAAGGGAGATATCATTGAAGCATCAATATTTCGTGTGTGGATTATTTGAGAAAGGGTCTAGACAAATATAGATTGGTGAAGCTAGTGCACTTACATCCATGGTTGTAAGTATTTCACATTGTTTTCATTAATATAAATCTATGCTTGGTCTATTTCCTTTAAATTTTGTGTACGTTTCATGAACTTGTTTCTGTTATAGATCCATTATGAAGCTAATCATGGTAGATTAGGAAGTATGTTTTGTTGTTATTCCTCATTGTATTTCAGGACCTTCTGAAGAACTTGGAGATCAAGATCATCCTGGATCGAGCAAGGACAAACGTAGGTAAAAGGTATTTACCCTTCTTCCTTCTTCTTCTTTGAATAGTTTAGCTTCATGAAAAGGAAAGTCAGTGTCCACAATAGCACTTTTCTATCTTAGTCATAGGGGTCTTGTATCCAAGAGGAAATCCACTTGTCTGCAGGGGGATTATCCTGTAACACATGTTAAATGGACTCAACTTGTATACCACCTTTACTTTACTCCTAGAAAATGATAAAGCCTAGTTACCTACTTAAAAATAGACCTCCAGAGTTCTTGTGTTTTATAGGTCGCATTTAATAACTATTTTTACTCCCATTTCAAAAAGTGGTGCTTCAAAAATGCCCCTTTTCGGAGGTAGTTTTTTTGACATTTTGAATTTTCTTAGTTATAAAAACCAGAAACCAAAAACCAAAAATAACGAAATTGTTGCAACTGCAGCTGCAAATGCCTAGTGCGAACTGTAGAAGGAGAACTTTGTGATTGTCCAAATGAAATAATCCATCCCCATATTTATACTGATTTAGGTGCTTGTCTGGGGCCGACTTCTTATTCTGGGTCTTCATATTTACTTTATTATTTATGTGGGTCAACTTCTATTCCTGGAAATTATATTTCCACTTTAATTATTTCTTGTGGGCCGAGTTCTCTTCTGTGGTCTTCTATTTCACTTTAGTCTTTTCTAGGGTGTTCTTCAACTGTTCAATGGTGTTACTTTGACTTCTTGGAATATTCTTCTTCTCTAAGAAAAGTTTTCCAGGAGGGAATGTCTCCCACAGCTACCAAACCATCAACACTCCCTCTTAGCTAGGGAGGTATTCTTCCACGATGTTTTCTTCTAGTAGTCCAATGACTACCCTGCAACCAACTAGTATTCCCAAGATACCAACATTCTATCAGTAGCTCAAAACTTCCTCCATAATCTCTAAGACTATGTTTCAATCAACTAGTAGCACACAACTACTACCATGTAGTCCAATAGTACAAAACTACTTCCATAGTCTTCACGACTATGTAGAAATCAACTACTACCACGCAACTACTACCATGTTTTCCAGTAGTACACAACTATTTCCATAGTATTCATGACTATGTAGCAATCAACTAGTAGCACACAACTACTACCATGTTGTCCAATAGTATACAAATACTTCCATAGTCTTCACAACTATGTAGCAATCAATTAGTAGCACACAACTACTACCATGTTGTTCAGTAGTATACAACTATTTCCATAGTATCCACAACTATGTAGCAATCAACTAGTAGCACAAAACTATCAACATGTTTTCCAGTAGCACACAACTACTACCATATTCTCCACGACTACACTGTGATGTTTCTCCTCTCCTAGTAGTCTTATTCACACCCATACACTGGGAAATACTATGACCATATCCCCAAGGCTATGCCATGTTCCAAGACCATGCTACAAGTCTTATTCACACCTAGAAACCTCACATGGTGTAGGAAAGACTTGTACTAGGCTATACATTACTCCCTCAGTCACCAAACATGACTGATTTGAGAAACACTTGGCCAAAGGGGAAGCCGACTGGAGGAGAAACATAACACCTCCCTCTCATTGAGGGTGGACATTCTGACTCACACCAAGCTTGTCTCTGAAGTAATCATACTTCACTCTAGACTGAGGCTTGGTGAGAGTGTTTGCTATCTTCTCATCTGTGGATATGTACTGGAGCTCCACTGCTCCTCTTTGTACCATGTCTCATATGTAATGGTATTTTATCTCTATATTCTTTGACTTGTCATGAAAGAATAGTTTCTTTGAAATATTCACACAACTTTGATTATCACAATATATCAAAGTTGGCTCCAACTCTAGATCAAATAACCCCACAAGCAAATTTTGAAGCCACGCTACTTCACGGCTTGAAACATTGGATGCAATATACTCTGCCTCTTCTATACTAAATGCCACCGATGTTTGTTTTTTTCTCAACCATGAGATCATACATGATCCCAAACTGAAGCAACATCCTGATGTGCTTTTCCAGTCCACTGCACTCCCTACCCAGTCAGATTCTGTATAACCTTGAAGCTTCACTTCACCATTCGAGACATATCTAAGTCCATATCCAATCATACCATGTAGGTACCTCAAAACATGCTTTTTTTCTATCCAATATACATGTCTAGGCTCAACCATGTACTGACTCAAGGTGTTCACTACAAAGCATATGTGTGACCTGGTGTTAACTAGGTACATCAAGGATCCAATCAATTGTCTGTACATCATGGGATGAACCAAATCTAAAGATGAATCTCTCAAGAGCTTCAGATTCGTAACCATAGGTGTGGCCATGGACTTGCATTCCATCATCCTGAATCTCTGCAAGATCTCAACTGTATATTTTCCTTGGCTAAGGAAAATCTCATCTGACCTCTCCCACAACTCTAGTCCCATCAAATCCAAATCCTTCAGTTCAAACATTGAAACGAGTTCCCTCTTGCACCCATTTGTGAGCTTCTCCTCCCTTGTAAGAAACAAGGCATCCAATATCAAGGGGAAACCATCCCCAAGCTCATCAAATAACTGTCTATTCTGGCATACCATACCTTGGGTGTCTGCTTAAGCTCGTACAATGCTTTCTTCAATTTGTAGACATGAGACTCCTTCTCATGTATCTTTTGTATTCTTTATGTACACTTCTTCTGTCTACTGGAGCAAGTGTCTCATCATAATATTCTCCTTCTTTCTAGGAGAATATTCTAGCCACAAATATCGCTTTGTACTTATCTATGCTACCATCTGCAACATACTTGATCTTGTATATCCACTTGGGAGTCACCACTGACTTCCCTCCAAAACCACTTTCCACACATCATCATAACATCCTTCCAAACTTGTTGCTTTGCATCTTCCTCATAAGTGGAAGGTTTTAAATCAATGGTCTTCCTCATCTGTGCCAGATATATGGAAAACTTGTGTGGTCTCTTGCTCTCTCTAGAATTGAGGAAAAATACATATCCTAGTCCTTCTAACCGGCTTCCTCCTATGTCACTATAGAAAAATCTATTGAAACAAGGGAATCCTCTCATGAGGTCTCATATCTCCTCGAAGTCTTTGAAGCTTCGATCTAGCCTCCTCAACTCATGGCACTTGTCTATCAGTCTTGGAAGACGTCTCTCTCTCCCACTTGAATGTGAGGGGGAACTTCCTCCGAATGATATGGTCTTCCTCTGAGTCAAATGACTCTCTTTGATATCAGGCTCACTCTGAGCCTGCATGCTCCCTTTGAAGCTAGACTCCCTCTTAGTCTATATAATATCCAGATCCATCTTCTCCCTCTGCATTTACTAACCTCCTCTGAAGTCTAATCTCATATGGAATGTATTGACAAGTTTCTCCTCCCTACTTTATCTTGAGGGATGAATCCCTCTAAACTCTAGCTTCTTCTGATATGGTACTTGGTGGGGCAACCTACCTCACCACTAGTGGAGCCATATTCTCCTCCTCATGATATGGCTCATCAATTCCATATATATTCAAAGTATCATGGGACCATGCTGGTCTCTTCTTGGTCACTGCAACAATTCTGGGTAGGCCCTTCTGGTTCTACTGAATCTTACCGGTGATCGGAAGAGTGATCAACTGAACTAGAGGGATCTATATGGTCATCTTTGGAGCCTTCTACTCCTTATAGTCAATCTCCACATGAGATACTTTATATCTCGCAAAAATATCTATGGTACATGGATGTATACTATCATGTATACAAATTTTGTTTTTGGATAGTCTTCTCCATGTTTCAAACTAGGGACCATCTAATCTGTTTCCTCCTACAACCGTCATTATATCTCCATCTCAGAGCTATCACTTGTGACCTAATATGAAAACCTAGAGTCTAGTTGTTGTTTTCGCATTTGAGTTGTTATATATTGTAGAAGACATCGTCACTGCTGCCTCCAAATATTGGGATTACTATATCTAGTATTCCTTTGGATCTATTTTCACTGATTGGATAAATGTTCTTATGTTGATCCAGGTGGATATTGGTGGCCACCCACCTATTCCAATTGGATCCTCTTGACAGTTTTTAGTTCAACATGTTCTTCTGTAATTCTTTGTAATTGTGGTTTCTACACTTTCGGGGTTGTTTGAAGCCCTACACAACTTCCAAGTGGAGATTGGTGGTCGCCCACCTAATCCAACTGGCTTATTTTGGAAGTTTTCATGTCAATACATTTTTCTATACTTCTAGGGCCATTTTGGGGCCCTAAACAATTTTTTTTTGGCTTACCACAATCAAACTATAGACAAAGTCAAAGTTTGATGGAATAATCTGTAGTTCTCAAAACGACCTTCCCAATGGGCTATCATGTGCCTAAAACGGAGGTCGTATGAAAAATTTACGACCCTGGGAAGTTGAGGTACCAACTTACCCATCGGGGCCCACATAACTTTTGGAATTTCATCTCCTAGGGTTAGGTTTTTAGATGTATAGGGTTTTGGAATTCATGAGTAGTGTTAGAAATGCATATGGAGCCTCATTGTAATCATTTTTCTCAGACAGATGCACATAGCAGCCACATCTCTTCTTAGAGATAACTACCACCATTCAAGCAAGTTGTTTCAGTTCTACAGTTTTACAGTTTCTCCCTATTTTATTTATTCAATACAAGTTATTGTTCACTGAATATCTGTTGTTGTTCTCTGTATCTCTGTGTTATGGTATTCAATCTGTTATTCATTTCATTCCGCTCATAAATCCATATCATTTGTCAAGTGTACATCTCCCACAAACACCCTCATCTTACAAGTGCATCATCCAACTTTGTCTTCCAATCCGAGACATTACATCAACAATAAAAAAAGTTATAAATTTGAATCAAAAGGTTCAATGTCCAAGAAAATGTCAACAAGTCTAAAACCCTAAAAAAATCAATTTTGAAGGAAAGTCTATATGAGAGATGTAGCAGGTGCGCTAGGGAAAGGTGAGCTTATCTATGATGGAATTTATCCCAACAACTTTATAATAAGTGCTCAATGAGCTTGACAATTTTAGGTCTGTGTGACGAAAAATTACAATGGCAAATCTCACGATCTTCCTTCTAGTGATTAGACTGTTTGAAGGAAACCTACTCTGAAACCATGTTAGATTTTCATTAGTTTTGTTAACATTATATTTACCATACTACTTTTATATTATTTTAACATTCAATAAGAATATACTGAAATATATAAGAAGAAAACAAACAAACACACAAATACACAAAGATTTATCCTAGGAAAACCCCAAACTTGGGGAAAAAACCCATCCAATTTTTCTTAGAGAGAATCTTTCAAATACAACCATGAACAAGCTCTATTCGCAAGAGAAAACCAACAATGAATAAATCCTAATAAAAAATACTAATCTCTTCTTCTTGTCAAACCCTAGCGAGGGTAGAAAACTGAGTAGCACCATAGAGTTTCCGCAAGATCAACACATCACTAGAGAAAGATAATGCACCACAGAACTAGAAACTGGTAACTACAAGTGAAACTATAACTGCAAGTGGCATGAAGCAACTGGGCAACACCACACAACCTTAGAAAAAATATTCCATAGGTAGCACACAAGAGAAACCACTAAGAACCACCAAGAATAACCTTCCCAAATAGGGTGCACTCTCCAAGAGAACCGGAAACCAAAAATAGCGAAACTACTAGAACTACAACTGCAACTGCCTAGTGCGAACTGCTGAAGGAGAACTGTGTGTCTATCCAAATGACATAATCTAGCTCTATATTTATATTAATATGGGCGTCTTTCTGGGGCTGAATTCTTATTCTAGGTCTTCATATTTACTTTATTATTTCCGTGGGATGACTTCTATTCATGGAAATTATATTTCCACTTTAATTATTTCCTGTGGAATGACTTCTCTTATGTGGTCTTCTATTTCACTTTATTCTTTTCTGGGGTGTTCTTCAACTGTTCAATGGTATTCCTTTGACTTATTGGAATCTTCTTCTTCTCTAAGAAAATTTTTCCAAGAGGGAATACCTCCCACAACTACCAAATCATCAACAAGAAATAATAGCTAAGGTTTTGGATGCGTGAATATAAGCAACTAAAGGTCAAGATAAAATAAGTTGTTTAAGGATGTAGTGGCTGGAGGGAGAAGCAAGTTGCCAGAAGACATCTTGATGGTAGGGATAGATAGTAACATGCCTAGATCTAACCAACCTGCAATAGGAGGAGGTATGAGTAATAAAGCTGACAAGAAATTGTGAAATGGGTGCTTGGAAAATATGGTGGAGATCATGAGGTATGAGGTTGCCTCTCCATTAGTGGGAAACTAGATTCAATACATGAAAGACCACACAATCATTGGAAAATTCATGGGAATTTGGCCTTCAAAAAAATAATTGATGGTATGGATAAAGTTGAGATGGAAATTCAAAGGAGACATAAGCCTAAAACTAAGGTCCAAAGGCTTCTTTACAGTGATCTTCACCTGCTATGAGGAAAGGAATACAATTTTTAATGAAGGACCATATTTTTTTAATTCAATAGGGCTCCATATGAGGTGTTGGTCGAAACAATTTACCCTAGAGAAAGAAGACTTCATAGCTACCCCAGTATGGATCAGATTACATTCCTTACCATATGAATTTTGGCATCTCAAAACTCGGGAAGGGATAGGAAACACATTGGGATCTTTTGTCAAAATTTTGGAGATAACCAAGGAGGCTAATTATATGTCTTACATAAGGATTTGTGTCTATATGAATGTGGCAAGAGCTTTACTGGAATCAATTACCGTTTCATTTTAGGATGAGGAATGGGTTCAAACCTGTAATATTCCAGATATAAAAAATTATGCACAACATAAATAATAGTTAGCAATGGAAGATGAACAACAATATAACCAAAACAACACCACAATAATACCAAATGATACTAGAATAACACTAGAAAGAGCACTTTGATTACTGAGAGCAATGTTCACTTGCCTCTTCGAGGGGGCAACCTCCAATAGAGTAGATATCTATTAGAATAATATCCAAGACAAAAGTTCCCATACCCTCGACTCCTATTTATACTAAATATGTCTATCAAAAGAACCATCTAGAGGAAGATCCTTCTAGAAGCAGAAACTTCTATTAGGTCTTCTTACATTGGAATTATTCTTCTTTATTTCTAGGCCTTATTAATATTGACCTTTATTACATCGAAATATATTATTCTACCTGTGTGAGGGGTTAGGTCCCTAACATGTCCTCCCCCTTAAAAACAACCTTGTCCTCAAGGCTTGAGATGTGGAAATTGTTGCAGAATGGTAGCTAGTTCCCAAGTCGCATCTGCTGGAGTTGTATCTTTCCACTGTACCAACACTTCCTTGATGGTCCACTGATGCATATGACGCTCACGCTAGTCCAAAAATGCTTTTGGTTGTAGCCAAATGGAGCCTTCTTCATCCAACTCGGGAAGGTTGGTTTGAGTTTGGCACATAGTTCCAATCACCTTATTTAAGCAAGAAACATAAAAAATAGGATGGAGCTTAGAATGACTAGGAAAATATATCTGATAGGTCACCTGTCCCACACGCTTGAGAACGGTATAGGGACCATAAAATTTGGGTGCTAGTTTCTGACAATGGTCAACCTTTAGGGAATTTTTCTTGTAAGGTTGCAGTTGAAGAAACACCTGATCCCCTTCTACAAATTGATGTTCAGAGCGACCTTGATTTGCTTGTTGCTTCCTATGATTCTGGGCCATGACCAAATTCTCTTTGAGGGTATGGAGAATAGTCTCTCAAACTGTAAGCGTTTGGTCAACCACCTGAACCTTCAAGACACCTGGAAAATATTAGAGAATTGAAGGTGGATTTTGTCCATATACCACTTCAAAAGGATTCATGCGGGTAGTTGTATGGTACAAAGTGTTGTACCACCATTCAGCTAGTGGTAACCATTGAGCCCACTGATTTTTCCTTTCTGAGGAAAAACACCTCAAATATGTTTCCAAACACTTGTTGACAACTTCAGTTTGACTATCAGTTTGGGGATGATAATTTGTTCTAAGATGCAATTGGGTGCCTTGTAGCTTGAATAGTTCTTGCCAAAAATTGCTGGTGAAAGTTGGGTCACGATCAGAAACAATAGAATGTGGCATGCCATGAAGCTTGAAGACCTTATCCATGAAAATTTGAGCCATAGTGGATGTTGTAAATGGGTTTTGAAGAGCACATAAATGAGCATACTTGGAAAGATGATCAACTACCACCATGATGACTGATTTATTGCTCAATTTAGGTAAGCCTACTATAAAATACATAGATATATCCCACCAAATAGAAGGTGGAATTGGAAGTGGTTGTAGTGTGTCAGGAGATTTAACTGTTTCTCCCTTGTTGCATTGACATACATCACATTCAACCACAAAATTATGAACATCGCGTTTCATACCATCCCTGAAAAAAGAACGTTTGACCCTGTCATAGGTTTTGGTAAATCCTGAGTGCCCAACTGTGGGTGTAGCATGAAGCTCAGAAAGTACTGTGGATTTAAATTTTGACTGTTTACTTAAATACGGGCGGACTTTGTATCGAAGCTCATCATGGAACCAAGAGTACCCTGTGTAAACTGGAGAATTGGACTGCAATTGTTGTATCAGATGTGAACTTTTGGGATCGTGTAGCCATTTTTGGCGAACAGCTTGGAGCCAATCTGGTACAATGAAGGAGACAGAAAAAAGGGACCCTTCATCTTCATATTTTCTGAAAAGTGCATCAACAACCACATTGTCTTTTCCTTTCTTGTAAATGATCTAATAATCATATCCAAAGAGCTTAGTCACCCATTTTTGTTTCTCTGGGGAGGAAATGCATTGTTCCAGAAAGTACTCGAGGCTTTGATGATCTGTCTTAATTTGGAAGCATTGCCCCAATAGATAAGGGTGCCAAAGATCAACGACATGCAGAATAGCCAACATTTCCTTTTCATAGATTGATTTGCCCAAATTTCACTCAGACAGTTGTTTGTTGGTAAAGGCTAAAGGCCGACCCTCTTGCATAAGGACAACACCAATTCCTTTCCCTGAAGCATTACATTCTAGGACAAAGGTCTTTGTGAAATTAGGAAGGGCTAGGACTTGAGTGGTGCACATGGCCATGTTCAAGGTTTGAAAATCCTGAGCAGCTGCTGGAGTCCAAGTGAAAGAATTCTTTTTAAGGAGTGCAGTGAGAGGTGCCACAATATTTCCATAATTCTTAACAAACTTGCGATAATAACTTGTTAAGTCCAGAAATCCATGCAACCTTTTGAGAGTCTTTGGGTGAGGCCAATATTGCATAGCTTCAATCTTTTTAGGATCCACCCTGATGCTGGCCTTGCCAATAAGATGACCCGAGTACTTGAATTCCAAGGTGCCAAAAGCACATTTAGATTGTTTCAAGAAAAGTTGGTGCTGAGAGAGTAGATGGAGAACTCGATCCACATGAGGAAGATGGTATATTCATGTTTTTCTATAGATGAGGATATCATCAAAGAAAACTAAGACAAAATGATGGAGAAAAGGACAGAAGATATGATTCATGAGGCTTTGGAAAGTAGATGGATCATTACACAAGCCAAAGGGCATGACCAAAAACTCATAGTGGACCTCGTGAGTTCTAAAGGTAGTCTTAGGAATGTCGTCCTCTTTCATATGGATCTGATGGTAGCCAGAATGAAGATCAAGTTTAGTAAATAACTGGGCACCACTCAATTCATCCAAGAGCTCATCAATGATAGGAATGGGAAATTTGTCTTTAATGGTGAGTTTGTTGAGGGAGCGGAAGTTAGGAAACATGCACCAAGAACCTTCTTTCTTAAGGACCATGACCATAGGAGAAGAGTAGGGGCTCGTACTAGGGAGGATAACACCTGCGTTGAGAATTTCTTGAACCATTTTCTCAATTTTATTTTCTTGGGAAAAGGGGTGATGATAGGGACAAATATTGGGAGGAAGGATTCCTGGGACAAGGGGAATGGAATGATCATGAACACCACGGGAAGGAGGGAGTCCCTGGGGAATGGAAAAAACCACTTGATGTTTAGAGAGGATGGATTGGAGGTCCTGCGGCACAAAGGGTGTCTCAATTGCTTATATGGAATGGAGTTGGGAAATAATGCCAAAATGAGCTTTTTTGAGAATCGTTTCCATGCGATGGGAACTAATGATCTCTGGGGAACCGACGATGATGCCTTGGAACTTATAATGTTGGCCCTCCTGGTCGAATTTCATGGTTAATTCCTTATAATCCATGAGAATGGGACCCAAATTCCTTAGCCATTCTGCACCCAACACAATGTCACAACCACCCATGTCGATAGCAAACATATGATATTTTAGGTGGTAGTCACCAATTTGTAGATGCACTTTTCACAGCGCCCTCCACATTTCATGGACCCTCCATTGGAAATCATGATTTGGAAATTATTGACTGTACGGATATAACAATTAGTTTCTTGGGCAATGCGGCGATGAATAAAATTATGGGTGCTTCCACTGTCAACAAGAATGATGACCTTTCTATGCTTGATGTAACCAATTATCTTGAGGGTTTGGGGAGAAAAGAAACCAGTGAGAGAATTTAGGGAAATGACTGGTTCTACTTCGGGAGGTTCTGAGGGAGGGGTTATGTTAGTGGGTTCAAGTGACACAGACACAAGGGGAGCCTCAACATCCTCTTCCGAAACATCCTCCGAGATGGCCATAAAAATATTTTCTTCCTTACACTAGTGTCCCAGAAAATATTTGTCATCACAATTATAACAAAGGCCTTTGAGTTGGCATTTAGCCATTTCGGCCCTGGTCAATTTTTGGATCTTTAGTGGAGTAGAAGGAGGAGTGGGATTTACTGGTTTAGTGCGAGGAATAAAGGAGGGTTTCAGTTTTGAGAAGAGACAACATGTTGTGATTCCTTAGCTCGTTTAGTAGCCTCCACCCAACTCTGAGGCCGATCCATAAGGACATGGGCACAAATCTCATCCTTGAGGCCATTGATAAAACATTCTTGGAAAAAAGCGTCAAACATGCCCTCTGTACGAAAAGCCAGTTGCTCAAAAGAAGCTATAAAGTCTTCCATTGTTTCAGATTGTTTCAACTTGGTCAAATGGCCTAAATGGTTGTTGTTAGTGTCAAAGTGTTCATAAAGCTCCGCCACAAAGTGTGTCAAAGCAACATACCCTTGGCGAGCAGTTTTTATCCATTGCCACCATTGCCAACGTTCTTTATCTAGATGGAGAACACCATACCAAAGTTTGGCCAAATTATTCGTAATGTCATACAAAGAGAAATAATTTTCCATTTGAGTTACCCATCCAGTGGGATTTGAACCATCAAATTTGGTCACATCCACATGCGGAAGGCACAGGTCACGCTGAAAGTGATGGGGTTGAAAATTATGGGAATGAGAGGAAGTTTCACCTTTAGTATGTAAAGGTGGGTAAGATAAGGAAGGATTTGTAGGGATATGTATCTTGGTACAGATCATCATAGTGAAAGATTCAAGATGGGTAGTAATGTCTTGTTTGAGGTCTTGTTTGAGTTCCTCGATTGAGGCGACGATGGAGGAATTCATGTTTTTATTGATGGTGGAAATATTGGCACTGAGTTGTCTCACTTCTTGTTGGGTCTCTATGAAATTAGAGTGAAAGGTATTGAGCAAGCTTCCACATCTTGGCTACGGGTATGGTCCATGATGATGAGGGAATCGAAAAGCGGCGGGTGGGGTCACACAGGAAAATAATTTGCTGAAAAATGATAGGTATGAATGCTATAAGGGAGAAGAGAGAAATCAAATGGAATAGGTCTTAAATAATGGTGCCAACAGGATCCAGACCTTTTTTTTTTTACACCTACGGAGTTATACTCCAATATGAAGAATATTGTAGTGATGAAATTCCCAAATGCTTAATCAGGAAGAAATGTGTAGTAATTTGGCACTCGAATGCGGGAGACACAGTTGCGCAACAATAGATCTTGTCTGTTTTGTTTTTTGTTTATGTCCCCAAAGGTTAGGTATTCAAGGGTTCTACAGACAAGGGTTTTCCATGTGCTATAACTCTCTGATATACGTGCAGGGTCCAACAGTAGTACTCAACCTAATATCTCAGGGCACCAACTAAGGAGGCTAGACCATGCCCTTAGTCATACTACCCAGGTACTAGAGAGTATCTTCCTGAGTGTTGTTCTCAGTGGCACTATAACAGTTAGGCAGACGATCGTTTTATCTAAAGAGGGCTTTAGGAAATCTAGGTTGATCTGTATACAGGTGTTGTCTGATGTGATACCACTCGAAGGGGTACCAACATGGGTTACAAGGGTGGACAACAGATGTGCACTTAAGTACCACTTGTATTTCCTGCGTGTATGAATCCCCGACCATGGGTTTATGTGCATAATGATAGATCTCTATAGCTTAAAGACGTCGGAATACGTCTCTACCCTGAAAAAAATTTACCCACAATGTTTTGGTGAGGAAAGTGCTCTAATACCACTTGTAATATTCCATATATAAAAAAGCATGAAAAACAGAAATGAATAGCTAGTAATGACAAATGAACAACAATATAACCATAACAACACCACAATAATACCAAAATGATACTAGAATAACACCACAAAGAGCACTTTGATTACTGAGAGCAATGTTCACTTGCCTCTTTGAGGGGGCAACCTCCAGTAGAGAAGAGCTCTATTACAATAATATCCAAGACAAAAGTTATCATACCCTCGACTCCTATTTATACTAAATATGTCTATCAAAAGAACCATCTAGAGGAAGATCCTTCTAGAAGCAGAAGCTTCTATTAGGTCTTCTTACATTGGACTTATTCTTCTTTATTGCTAGGCCTTATTAATATTGACCTTTATTACATCGGAATATATTATTCTACCTATGTGAGGGGTTAGGTCCCTAACAAAACCATATATTATGAACATATCTCATTCAGATGCAGGAAGTGCCATGAACATGGGAATCTATTTAGATACTTCACTCATAATACAATTCAGAAAAACAACAAAGGTAAGGGAGAGAGGGACACAAAATGCTTTGTTAAGATCCCCAATAAGAGAAAGGAAAGACGTAAAGGAAATAAAAACACAGGGGAAACCACAAAGAAAGACAAAAATAGCTTCCAGATCTTAGCTTCAACAGAACACAAGGAGATGATCATCGAGGGAGACCATCAATAAGAAAAGAAAGAGAAGGTGACACAGAAAACTCTAGAAGTCAAGCAAGAAGAAATATAGAAACATCATCACATGGATCAATGCATCATTAACCCATAAATGGAAATGGGATAAATCAAAATGCAATATCTGGAGGTACTCGAAGACTCCCAAGATGAAATGGAGAAGGAGGAACCTACCCACTATTTAGAGCAATAAGATATGGAAGTGGGCATTAAATCTGTGATAATCGTTCATGGGGAGAAAGAGGTTAATAACATGGTGGGACAACTTTGCAGGCTCCAAAGATATTTACTCAAAAGGAAGAGCAAGGAACAATTATAGGATAATCTAGCTTCATCCTCAAGAAACCTGGGAATTAAATCAAATCGATTGAAGACCCCAAAAAAACATGAGGGGAGGAAAAAAAGAAGGGCCACAAACCCCATAATAAAGTCCTAGAAGAAATGAGAGTGCTTCTCATTGACTCAAGGTAGGTAGTGGGACTACTAGACATGTATTTCTTACTGTTAGTCCCTAAAGTTGCACTTGACTGTGAGAGGGCAAGCTAGGGAATAATTCGTTTATTGCAAAGTATTTTTAAGGTTTTATGATTTGGTTTTTATAGGGTGGTTGAAAATTGGTTCAAGATTACAACATTACATGAAAATCAAGATCAGAACATATCATATCCCATTGGCTGAATAATAGGTAGACACATAGATGGATTAGACAGATATAGGAAAAAGGAATATGAAGTCTTCAATTTGTCAACTTCACATGATTTCTCATCTCAAAATTTCATAAAGAAACAAGACATTCAGCTTGATATCAAAACTTGAAAAATTATCTTTACAACAAAATTTTCACTGTATAAATTAACAGTCAAAAATAAAAAAGCATTGCAATCTGAATAATGAATTCAAGCATGAATAAAGAAATAATAGAGTAGAAAAAGAGGGTCTAACCATCCATATGCCTTTGCTATTAAGTGTCAAATTGAACATAAATACCTTTTACAATGAGCTTCACAAAAAGGTCCCTTGGATCTCCAAATTTTCGACCCCTTTCACTTCTCATTTACATAGTTTATATAGAAACAATACATAATTATCAAGATCCAAAAGAAATGGATCTGAAAACCTCCTCATCTATATTTAGTTTCTTGTTTCAAATAATCAAGGAGAAGATACAATCTGATCTCCAATTCGAATTGATGAGGTGGCTTGTCAACTGTTGTCCATGAGATTTTTCAGGAAAACAAATCTGGTAAATTCTTGAAAAATAGCGTCCAACATTATCTTCGTATATCTTAAATGGTGATAGTTGTGTAAAACCTGAGAGAATTTTTTGTGAAGGGGCATGTTCCCAACAAAAACCTCTTTTGGTTTCATCAAATTCATCTCCATATGTTCTGCAACCTCTCTTGAAGAAAAAGACTAAAACAGGTAAAAATAACAGAGTATTTCATGTAGCTTTATTAGAAAAATAACCCTCAAAGATCAATTCGGATCTCTTAAATGGTGATAGCTGTGTAAAATTTGAGAGAGGTTTTTGTGAATGGGAATGTTCCCAACAAAATCCTTTTTTTGTTTCAACAAATGCCTCTCCAGTTGTTCTATAACCTCTCTTGAAGATAAAGACTATAACAGGTAAAAAACATAGTATTTCTTATAGCTTTTCTGGTTCTTCTTATAATGATTCTTTATGTACTGGGGACATTCTTGTATTTCATTTGATATCTGCTTTTGCATCTTCAGAATGGTCTTCTATCACTATGACATCTTCTCTTTTGATTGAAGAATCGAACATGGCTTTGGGCCTTAGCCTGTACTTGTTGGTGACTCTTGTAGAGTTCCTCTTAGGGTCTTGAGGCACAGGCACACATTTCTCCTTTTTCCTTTTAACAACAACATTCTTCTTTAATATCAAACTAGCATGTGCTCTGATTCCTCCATAAAATATGTCACTCGAGTTGTTGCCTGGAAATGTTGATTTAGATTGATCAAATCCTTCGATGAAATTTTCAATGTTTAACTGTTGGATTTGTATGTTGAATTGTTGGGGTTTATTGTTGGCTAGAAGATTACTGTTGTTAGGTCCTTTAGCTACTCTTTGATCTTGAGGCTGTTGATTATATGCTTGAAAATCTGGCATTACCCCTCAAAAGCTGCCTCGAAATCTGGAGTTGATCATTGCTTGTTGATCTCTTGGAAATACATTGACTTGCTACTTTCATATCACTAATTAATTTGATCACTTCATAGTCATAAGAAAATCCTTTGTCCAGGATTATGGAATGAAGTTTAACATCGATCCTCAAAGTATAAAATTTGACTGGGCCCTCTCATTTTGCTTTCATATTGTATTTCATCATAGCATGAATATATGGCTTCCAAAACCATAAGCCATAACAATTATATTCCCATGTTTCAAACAATTAATTGAGAAGTAGTTTCTTTTACCTTACTCTGTTCATGCATTTCTGGATTTTTCCCTTTGAATTTGATAAAATCCTTTGAAATCTGGGAATAACTTTCTAACTTTTCAATACTATCTGAAGTACTAAGCTTTGCAACAACTTGAGAGATAAGTGTTTATAGTGTTGAATGATAGCCAATTTGTTTGTTTCACTATTCGTGGCAATCTTGGTAAAAATGTTAAGTGCAAGTACAAGTGCACCTAGGCGATCATGCATAGGCTTTAGCAATTCTTCCAACATAGGTATTGACTTTATGAGCAATTACACCAACTCAGATTTCATCGACCATGAACTTGGAGCTCTTGCGCTCTGCCAAAATATTTAAAATCAATCCAAACAAATCCATCGCCCTGGTGAATTTCATTCTTACGACCCTCTGGTAATTGATTGAAAAAACTTATTTCTTATCGACTAGACTCAAAGATTCTCTCTTTGTGGCATGAACTAAGTGTTAAATTCAATCCCTTTTGAATACCTAGAAATTATTCTGACACCTGGCAGAAACATTAATAACATATGGTCTCTTCTTCCATGTGACTCGGTGCTCAACAAAAATTGTCTTGTGCGTTGCTTGTTTGATTGTGTGTTAGGGTTTAAAGATTGCATGAGCTAGCTCCAAGGCTTTTGTAACTAGAACCCTAGGGTTTTGAATTTATCACCTGCAATGTGTTAGTGTATAACATTCCTCTGAGCAAATACCTGTGCCTAAATTCAACAAAATCAGACATGTATAATATAATGATCATTGAGAATTGGGCGATTTTAAAATGAGACCTTCGTGGGTACAAAGAAATTGGATTATGAAACGATTTGAATTGGTAAATGATTCCAAGCTATTGTGGACACATGCGAACTCTCAGACCATGATTCATGTCATCATAACGAAATCTGGATGACAGGTGCGTATCAAGGCATGATTATTTTGGCGCTACAGGAATAGCCTTATTCTTGTAGCGCTATTAATGACTTAGCAAAATTTGAATTTATGAAGTTCAAACAGGCATATAATGTGACACCTCATTTAAAACCATGTCTTACAATTTCAAACTTGAATAAACTATTCAAAAACTGAAATGCAAACCATAAGACACTAAAAACAAAGATTGAAATCAACTGGAAACAAAAATTGAAGTGTAGGTAAGAAGGGTTTAGAATAAGGGCTTCTCACTAAACCAAGACAAAATTAGACACTAACACTTACCACAAACCAAAATTTAAATATGAAAATATTTTCCTGGAATATGAGGGGACTAAATGATGCATCCAAACATAGAATTCTCAAGAAAAATCTAGATAAAGAAAAACCAGATATTGTAATGTTGCAAGAAACTAAGTGCAATAATAGGTATATGGAATTAATAGCAAGGAAAATTTGGAACCCTTGCAACCTTATCTGTTCCGAAGCGGAAGGTGCTTCAAGAGGGATTTCCCTCCTCTAGAACCCAAATAATATCAAGGTGGAACTAGTTTCCCAACCCAATAGAATCATCACGATCTATTATAATAAATTAGGTTCAACTGAGTAGGGGTTTATATCCAATGTCTATTTATCCAATGTCTATGGCCCTCAAATGCCTACAACCAAATGAGACTTTCTAAGTGAGATCTTGTCTCTAAGCCTAAATATGAAAGACTAATAGTGGATCATTGGAGGTGACTTTAATCTATTAACCACTTTATAGGATAAGAAAGGAGGCATTTGTCGAATGGACTCTGAGGACTGGAACTTCAAATATATAATAGACCAAAAACACTTGATAAACATTCTCTTGTCCGAAGGAAGGTTCACCTAGAGTAACAAGCGAGGAGGAAAGAATAATATAGTAGAAAGATAGGACATGATTCTTGGTTTTAGAAGCCTTCTACCAAGAAAGACAAGCCATATATGTGGATATTTTCCCCATTTATGGATCATATCATTGGCTTATCTCTTTGAAATGGGTCAACGATATATTCCCTCACCCTAAGCCTTTTATATTTGAAATTTTTTGGATCCATCATCCATAATTTATGCAGAAAATATCTAATTGGTGGAAGGAGAACCAAAATATTTATGGAACAAATATGTACCAGTTCCAACACATATTGAAACATATCAAAGCATGTCTCAATAAATGGAATAAAGAGGTCTTTGGAAACATCCAAGACGAAAAAGAAAACTGGAAGCTAATATGGAGCGAGTGCATGACCAAATTATCCAGGACAATCTTTCCCCTGGTCTCTAGAGAAAGGAGACCCACCTTTGGATGGAGCTACATGAAAGGGACACACAATAAGAGATCATGTTCCTCCAGAAATCCTGGATTCACTGGCTTAAAGAGGGGGACAAGAACACACATTTTTCCCAGAATTCCTTACTTAAGAGAAGAAATCATAACCGAATTCATTCTCTAAATATGGAAGAAGGAGAGATTGTGGAAAAACATGAGGAGATTGAAAAGAATCTAATCAACTATTATAGTAACCTACTTTTAGAACCAAATCTGGATAGAAGGGAGGCAATGATACTTATTAAAAGAGAAATTCCAAAATTGGTCTCCAAGGAACACAACAACAACCTTATGAGAAGTGTGACCTTGGCTGAAGTTGAAGAGACAATCAAGGAAATGCCACAAGGGAAGGCTCCTGGGCCTGATGGTTTCACAGTGGAATTTTTTTAATCCTGTTGGAGTATTATTGGTAAAGACCTATGGGAAGTAGTAGAAGAGTCCATGACCTCCAAATCAGTTCTCCAAGTTTTCAACACCACCTTTCTGGCCATGATTCCTAAAGAAAAGGAAGAAAATTTTGTACATAAGTTCAGACCTATCTCTTTATGCAATGTAATTTACAAAACTATTACTAAAATCCTTGCTAACAGACTCAAGCCTATTCTTCAAGAAATCATTTCTCCTGAACAAGGGGCTTTTGTAGAAGGCTGCCAAATCCTAGATGGAATAATTGTGGCCCATGAAGCCATTCATTCTCTTAAAACCAGTAGAAAACAAGGAATGATCTTAAAGCTAGATTTGTCTAAAGATTATGACCAAATTAATTGGAATTTTCTAAGATAAATCTTGCGGGTTTTTGGCTTCGACCCCTCTTGGATTTCCTGGATTTTCAACTTGATATCCTATGTGTTATTTTCTATTCTTGTTAATGGTTCCCCCTCTCTAACCTTAAAATTTTCTAGAGGGTCAAGGCAAGAAGACCCTCTATCCCCTTACCTTTTTATTATTCTCATCGAAGTTTTGGGGCATTTTTTGAAGCAAGACCTCTCAGAAGGCTATCTTAAGGGTTTATCTCTCCCCCCCAAAGACTTCTCCCCTGTCTCACCTCCAATTTGTAGATCACAACATTCTCTGTTGATTAAGGTTGGTTGTCATTGATGTCAACCCTTGAAGAAAGACCCGTAGCACAAAGGTTTGGGTAATGGACAAAATAGTGTTTGATGAAAATATGACTCATTATTGTTTTGTCATGGTTGATAAGAAGTAAATAT
>CBVK0100097402.1:0-32825 GCA_900067695.1 Picea abies
GCGCCAAAAGTCATGTGGGCCCCGTTTGGGTAAGTTGGTGCATCAACTTCCCGAGGTCGTCACTTTTGCATACGATCTTTGTTTTAGGCGTATGATAGCTCGTTGGAAAGATCTATCCGAGAGCTACAACGCTCAAGACAAAATAGCATCATTAGATGCTATTTTGCGAGAGCAACATACCCAAAAAACATCGTTTAGGGGCTCAAAATGGCCTCGGAAGTTCAAGACCCAAAAAAACTGCTAAAAATAGTAAACTGTGCGAAAACTGAAAAATTGAAAGAAACAATGGTGGGGGTCCAAGTGGAATAGGTGGGTGGCCACCAATATCCACCTGGATCATAGGGTTTTGTTGGTGTGTTGTTGTAGCATTGAACCCTGGGTCTGCCCCTGTGCCAACAAATGGTTTCATTGTCGGGACCTGAAACTGTGATTGCTGGGAACTAAAGGAAAGAAAGAAATATTTGTGCATAGATCTGATTCCTTAGTGTGAAGTATTCTACTTGACCTGTAAATCTCTGTGCTACGAAGAGAATTCATATCCGAAGAAAAGAGGTAAGATCTCGAAGATTTATTCTAGAGATAAAGGTAAGAATAGTGAATTTTTTTAGATATGAAAGCTTTTTTCTCTGCTGAAAGTAAGATTAGTGGAAATTTTTGTTTTAAGAGTATGGGTCTAGGTATGTTTGATAAATGTTATCTTACTCTAAAAAATAGGGAACATCTAGAAGAGAGAAGGTTTGATATGAGTAGATCTGATAGAAATAATGAAAGATATGTTATTCCTATGCATAGAAAGAATGTTTGGACTAACAAATGGATGCTGGATCCTAGAAATAATCTTTTGCAGGTTAGCTACTATGATCCTAGTGCGCAGTACAGGAAAGGATAGGGATCATTTAAAAAAAAATGAGGATTAACCCTTTGTAACAGTTGCAAAAGAATGAGACATCTTGCTAAGGAATTCCCTGGAAGAAGACCTAGTTGTCTTTTTTGTAAAGCTATGGACCATGAAGTTTTAGATTTCCCTAGAATGATTGCTAAGATTGAAAGAATGAATATGAGACAAGAAAACCTGAAGGAAGGTCACGAAACTGAGACCATGGAAGAACCCCAGACAAAATTAGAGCTTGTACTATTGCAAATGAAAGAAACCCTAAATGATGACAGAGATATCAACTTATCAAAGATCTTCAAAGAAAACAAATGCATAGAAGCAAGAATAGGAGACTTTGACATAGACTGTGTTTTGGATGAGGAAACACAGGTAAATATCATGATAGAAAGAACTTGGGAAGCTTTAGGAAAGCTTGATATGACTCCATTAAGAGGAATAGGATTATTCAGGGGAAAGTTGATAACCCTATGTGGAAGACTCACCTAGGTATCTATGAGTGCTCATGGAGCTTCGACAGAGGAAGATTTTGAGGTTGTTAGATTCATTGAGAACAACGCTCTATTTACCATGTTATTAGGAAGGACTTGGATCGAGAAAGATCAGACCAGAAGAAAAGAAGAGGAGGACCTAGAACAGAAAAAGAAGGAATTAAAAGATTTCATGACTAAGAATATAACACACTTGATTGCAGAATAGAAGAATAGATCGAAGATACTTAGAACCAGAAACTTGGATCACGAAGTTGAAAGAACACAATAATATTCACAGACGAGTAGATCACCTACCCCAGATAGAGAATCAATATTACTCTCTGATCCTATGAAAGAATCTCAACAATGCAAAGATGCTATACCAAAAGAAGACAAGAATCAAAATGGAAAGAGAAATACTGAGAAGAAGATCACTGTGAAGAAGGCTAGAAAAATTAGTAAGAAGAGAGCACATATCGAAAATTTATAGAAGGGCCCAGAGGGAACTTCGTGGAAGGAAGTGTTGCAAAATTGTAACTTCGTCGGGATATTATAACAATGCCCCATGGAACTTCACCATGGTGAAGTGCTATGTCCATTGGAAGCATTATAACCATTGGACCGACATTTCAGAACCGCTAGAAAAATAGTTATGACCAGAAAGCTCGCCATCAAACTGTTGGGACCGCGCCGCAATGAAAATAACTGCATTAATGGAAAGCTTCTTATCTGTTGGAGAGATCCTTTACTTCGTGTATACTTAGTCCATCGACTATTGCACCGAGAACACTTTTGTGAATTATATCAGCGCTAACAACATAACCCATTTCTACCACGTTGTGCTTAGTAAGTTCAACACCGATTCTATTACTTTGAGCGCTCATCCATCCACCCAATTTTTCCAATCAAGAGCATGAATTTTGGACGAGCTCAACGATGTGGAGAAGTTAGTCGAGAAATTTTTAATTGATATGATGGCCCAGAGAGTGATGTCCACAGGAATTCAATCTTCATCGATGTGAGGAGTGCAAGCCTCTCTGTCGACTACTCACGGATCTAGACCATCCCGACCGATAGAAGAGAAGAGAACTAAGCATAGAGATGATCTATCAAACGCGAAGTTAATCCCAACCATCTTACTCAACT
Source organism: Picea abies (assembly GCA_900067695.1). Classification (NCBI taxonomy): domain Eukaryota; kingdom Viridiplantae; phylum Streptophyta; class Pinopsida; order Pinales; family Pinaceae; genus Picea; species Picea abies. The sequence continues at coordinate 2,512 of CBVK0100097402.1, forward strand.
ACATCCCGCCTTTGGCTGGTACAGTGAGTCCTGATAATGTCCCGAGGGACTTTGATTACACCATGGTTACTGCATACCTCCTGAAGGGGATACATGTAGTCAGAATGCAACAAGATAATATCACGACATTTAAGTTCAACGACTTCAACCTGGGTGACCGCAGTAAAATTACAACATGTTTTCTCCTTACAAGTATCTGACTAGGACGAAGGGGATGAACTCAAAAATAATCCCCCAGCCATGGACTATGAACCTCACACAATCCACCCTCTTGAACGTGATGAATATACCACACTTTGGAAGGAACCAAGAGGTTAATGCCTATGTTAAGATCATGTTATCATGTTACTATGGAAACTATCTATGTCTAGATAGACACATTATAGTTGATCCGACACTGATCCGTAGGATCAATGGATTGAGCATGGAAGGACCTGACCTGCAAGACTTCTACCCAGGGAATAATTTTGACCGTGCCCTGAAACAAAGAATTAAGGACACTTACAACGATGTAGAAAAGGGAATGTGAGGCTACAAGGTAGATTCCATCCAGAATGGTGTAGTGTGCCTAGCCTGCCTGTTGATCGTAGGGAAGCTATTCAGGAAGAACCGACCTACTCAAGTCACATAATTCATTCTTGACCTAGCCAGGAAATGTGTAGAAGGACTCCAGATGAACTAGGTAAAGTACTTGGTCAACCAGCTGGAATTAGACTATCACAAAGCTCGGGATCAGGGCTATTAGTTCCAATTTAGCCGGCTCTTGATCCTCATCGCATTTACTACTTGGGAAATGCCAGAAGGTGTGACCTTCCCAGATGTTGAGCCATTCGAGTCACTCGCTATGAAGTTCACCATTCTTTGGTACTCGGATGATATGAGAAAACAATGGTAGTCGAACATAGTCTTTCATACATATTATATCCAACTGAAGAGGGCTATCAAAGTTGTCTCTCGCATGACGCCAAACACCCTGCATCAGTTCAGATCCCTCATGAAGTTATATGTAGATCGACACTTCATTTATATCACTACACGCATAGATGAGCATAGAGAAGAACTTCAATCGTACTACAAGTTCACAGAGGAGGACCTTGAAGAGATCACCAAGGACTGGTCTGTAGAAATCCTCATCCCCACAGACCCTGCAGAAATGTCAAACCCTAAATAAATCGATAGACTTGAGACCACTCATGAAGCAAAGGATCATCCTGAACCCAACAGAAGGAAAAAGACCGAAGAGGCCCAAAAATTGAGCAGTGCATCAGAAGGAACTACTTCAGTATCACCTGGATGAGGGGGTGATGATGAAGTAGAAGAGCCAAATGGAAAAGAGGACCAGCATAAGCAAGGCAAAGTAACACTGCCTAGGGACCCTGCTAATGAGGCTAATCCCTTGAAGAAAAGGAAGGTTTCTCCCACGAAACCCACTTCCCGAAAGAAATATAGAGCCAGCTTGACTAAGATGCAGACTGTGCTGAATGTGGATGACTTCGAATTTATCATCGTAGCTGTAGAAGATGCCTCGCAGGACATCTTGCAGAAACATGAAGCCAAGAAGGAGGAGATGTATGATAGAATCGAGTTTGAACTCAGAGGGGTAAAACAAACCCTTCAATCCAATCGTGCAGTATCCATTGCGCCCCCACCATCAGAAGCACCTGAGTTGGGAGATGAGCCTTCCCAACTCCACAGACTAGTTGATGTGACCGAAGCTCACCTTCACTGCACATAGAAAGAAAATGAACAAGCCACAAAGGCCCTAAAGCAAGTACAAAAGGTAGTTATAGAGAAACGTTGAGTTGTGCAACAAGAGAAGGCTTCCCTTCAAGCTAAGTTTGAAGAAGAGAAAGTGTAGATCCAACAAGAGAAAGAGAAGTTGCACGTAGAGCAGGTGGGAGTAAAAGAAGTAGTTAGCAAAGCACTTCGCTCTGTGACAAGCTTAGAGAAAAAGGAGGAAGACCTAGTGGAACATCAAGTAGAGTAGCTTGTGGAAGCTATCCAACAAATTCAATAGAGAATCACAAACCTCAAGCTACAAATAGTTCCAAGTACCCCGCAGGATGTGTGAGATCAAAGAGAAGCCACTACCCGGAGCACAGTCGAGAGGATCAGAGCATTCACTCTGGAATGCAAATAGCTAAGTGATCACAGCACACAGAATTATGAGCGAATCACCAAAGATATTGAGCTAAAGGCACTAGATTCATAGCTCCAGGAAGAAAAGTAGCAAGCAACAACAATACAAGCATAGTTGAATCTCCTGTCAGGAGTTGAAGGAATGAAGCGATCCCAAGAGTAGCGTACTTCTCAACAACAGTTCCACACCATTCAGAGAAAAGTCATGGAAGTGACTCAAAGGCTCCAACTAGTCTAGGACGAAGCTTGCCAATTGTTTGAGGAGATTGATGGTCGAGGTGCAGAGTTGGAACAAGTAGTCGCTACAGTCAAACAATGTTTAGAGGGACCTGTCAACAAAACAGTCATCCAAGAGTTCGCCGAGCAGGAGGCCATGGTGTAGCAACAGGTCGAAGTAGCTTGAGCCAAGGTCAAGGCTTTTGAATCACATCTACCCAGACCAGAGTGACTCAAGACGAGTCATAGATGAGTGTTGGGGGCCGGTTGGCCCTTGACCAAGTTTTGTGGATCCTTGGTCATGTTTTACCTACTTTTGGGACTTTCGCAAGCTGTCGAAGATGGAGCACAATTCAAAGCAGAGATTGTAGGATATTGGAACCTTTTTAGGTATTTTTTGGTTTTGGGCTTATGTAACAAGAATGGGGATGTAGGCCCATGGGTTTACTCATGTTTAGGCCCATTTTGTAATGTATAAATAGAAATCTAGGTGATGTAAGAGGAAGAAAGTATGCTAAGTGCTAGAGTTTGATATATGTGATCGAAGGAGGGACAAGTATATGATGCTAAGTGCAAGTGGTAATTGTAATTGCTTTGTGCATACTATGTGAGACTTGCAGAGCTAAGTGCAAGTGATTGTAAGAGACTATGGGAGGATTTGTGTTGTAATTCAGGGAAGGAGGATATAGCGAGGTGCACAAATCTCCTATCCTCTGCAGAGTAAGATATCATGGCTATGTGTATGTACAATATTGACAAAAGATAATAAAGAAGAAGAGTTGGTGGACGTAGCCCCAGGGTGGGGGTGAACCACGTATATCCTGTGTTGTGGTTTTTATGTTCTTTATGGTTGTTCTCTTGTCTATGTGATTGAATGCTTAGTGCTCTGATGTATGCTTAGAAGGATCTAATACATAGCTTAGTGATAGATAATGTGAATAAATTCTATACCTTATCTATGTTTGTATGCTTAGTAATTGAATCTATTGGATCTGTAAAATACTGCGTTGATCTATTGTTAGGTTTTAGCTGTGTTGTAAACTAAGGCTGAATATTAACGATCTGTAACTGCAAAGTGCTATGTTAAGGTGTTACAATCATAGATATGTGTCCCAACTAAGGTTACAAACACTAGAGTCCTGCAAACACCCCTGCCTCTACCTCAGGTGAGAATTCATCTGCTTCGCAGGTGTTGTCGAAAGGGCCAGTAGTTAGGGTTTTGTTGGTGGGTTGTTGTAGCGTTGAACCATGGTTCTACTCTTGTGCCAACACCGATGAAGGGACTAGATTAATCATTTCATCAACTACAGGTGGTTCAAGAGTAATCTTGTGATAAGCAGTTGGAAGTTGAGGTTGGGAAATAATCATGTCTTCCAGTAATTTCGAGGCTTCGTCCATACGAGGGCAAAGGTGAGTTTGATGACTCCCTCCACATAACATACACATGAACTTGACTCTACTTTTCTTCTTCCCAATGGTATCCTGACTAGTTTAAGGGAGGTCATCAACATGTTGTTCAGAGGCTGACGACATGTGTTGGCGAGGGCATTTAGACTATGCTTCTATAACCTTGGATAGACTAGGGAAATCCTTAAGAAGATGGCTACCCTTACAAATCCTACAAGGGTACTTGGGATTATGAGTTGTTTGGGTGATCTTGGGATCATCAACACTCCCAGTACGATTATCAGTAACTAGTTTTTTTCCAACATGTCTAGAGATTGTACACCAATACACGATTCTTGGCCCCTCCTTGGCCATGAGGGGGAAATGTTTTCAGAATTCAAGACCAAAAAATGCCAAAAACAATGCAATTTCGCAACTTCAAATGCAAGGATGCCCCCAATCTAATGTACATAAATATATATATTTTTTTTCAAAGATAGATAAAAGTAGATTGAAAGATGTCAAGAAGACTGTAATCAGACCCAACAAATTACCCCAAAACCATATCTAATATCTGGGTAAGAAAAACCATCAAAAATTATTTTTTTTCACAATAGTCGCAAGTTGTAGACTAACAAAGCACGACGATCCTTGATCATCCCAGTCTAGAAAACAAATACAATGAAATGACGTCACACTATGTCAAAAGGTAGGGTGCATCGATCCTATATCATCACACTGTCTCTCAAAGTAGGGTGCGAAGATCAAAGGAAAAGTGGAAAAAATAAAAAGTAAGTAGGTTTTTCTAGTGAAGTTTAACAGTCAGAGAGTCAATATAGATCTCCCAGTGACTCAGAAAGAAGAATCCAAGCAATCAAATCAAGAAAGCAAGACAAAATAGGAAAACAATCCATTCCCTAGTATGGTCGCCAATTTTGTTATCGGATTAATCGGTGTTGGACCTTGACCGGGTTTTGTGGAAATGTTGGTCATGTTTGACCAATTTTTGGGACTGCGACAGGCTGGTCTAACATGAAGCACCAGGTGAAGCGGAGATCGGGGGATCTCGCCCCTTTTTTGTGAGCTTTTTGGGTTTAGGGTTTATGTAACAGGTATGGTATGTTGGCCCATGGGTCTTACCCATGATTAGGCCCTTTTTGTAATGTATAAATAGATAGTTGGGTGATGTAAGAAGGGGGGAGATTAGTAGAGAGACCTAGTAGAATCGACTTAGTGCAGGGCTAAAGGATTTGTGCATACTATGTGTTAAGACTTGCAGAGATATGTGCAAGTGATTGTAAGAAGCTTGTGTCCATACTATGTAAGAACACTTTGTGCTGTGACCTAACTCGGGAAGGAGGTTCTGGCGAGGTGCGCATAGATCTCCTATCCTATGCAGAGTTGGTCTTAATGATCTGTGTATGTAAGGAGATTGACATAAGATAATAAAGAAAATGAAGAGTTGGTGGATGTAGCCCCATGCTGGGGGTGAACCACGTATATCCTATGTTATGGTTGCTTTGTGTGATTTATGTGATTTATGCTTAGTGGTGTCATATTTATGTACGTTAGATGCATATGATATAATAGATTAGTGCTTAGTAATGTAAATGAATGTTAAATCTGCTCTATTTCTATATGATAAGTGCTTGGATGTGTTAGATCTTGTTGAATACTACGTTTTTCTGCAAATAGGGTTTTACCTGCGATGTGAATAAGGGTTAAATGCTAATTAATGTTAACTGCTAAGTGCATCATTAAGTATAGTAATCACATATCTGTGTCCAAGCTAGGTTGTAGACACTTCAGTCCTAGAACCCCCCCTACCTCTACCTCGGGTGAGACTTCATATTCTTTGTAGGTGTTGTCGAAAGGGCCGGTAGTTAGGGCTTTTTTGGTGCGTTGTTGAAGTGTTGAACCCTGGGTCTGCCCCTGTGCCAACAAATGGTTCTATTTTCGGGACCTAAAACTGTGATTGTTGGGAACTGAAGAAAAGAGAAAGCTTCATGCGTAGATCTGTTGCTGTAGTGCACAATACTCTACTTGACTTGTGAAGCTCCATGCTAAGAAAAGAAGTATGATCTGAAGAAAAGAGGTAAGATCTTAAATCTTTGTGCTTTGATAAAGGTAAGATAAGTGAAATTTTTTTATTCGAAAGAATGGATCTAGGTATGTTTAATAGATTTGGTCCTAGTCTTAAAACTAGGGAACAACTCGAAGAAAGAGTATATGATATGAATAGATCTGATAGAAATAGTGAAAGATATGTTATTCCTATGCATAGAAAGAATTGTTGGACTAACAAGTGGATGCGGGATCCCAGAAAGAATTTTTTGTGGGTCCACCACTGCGATCCTAGTGCATAATACAGGAAAGGTTGGCAATCTTTTAAGATAAAGAGAGGATTGACTCTTTGTTATAGTTGTAGAAGACCGATACATATTGCTAAGGAATGCCTTGGTAGAAGTCCTATTTTCCTTTGTTGTAAAGATACTTAACATGAAATTTTGGCTTTCCCTAGAATGATTACTAAAGTTGAAAAGATGAATATGAGACAAGAAAACCTTGAGGAAGGCCAAGAGACCAAGAATATGCTAAAGAACAAAAAAGAATCAGAGGCTATATTATTGCAGATGAAAGAAACACTGAATGATCACAGAGACATCAGTTTATCAGATATTTTAAAAGAGAAAGAGCGCATAGAAACAAGAATAGGAGACTTCGAAATATACTATGTATTGGATGAAGAAACACAGGTGAACATTATGACAAAAAGTACTTGGGAAATCTTATGAAATCCTTCTATGGTTCCTTCATTGGGAGTAATAGGATGGTTTAAAGGAAGGTTGATAACTCTATGTGGAACACTTGCCCATGTACCTATGATTACTCACGGAGCATCAACAAAAGAGAATTTGAGCTCATTAAGTTTGTTGAGAACAACGCCCCCTTTTCTCTTTTTCTAGGAAAGACCTGGGTTGAGAAAGATCAGATCCGAAGGAAAGAAGAAGAGGAACCTCTAGAACAGAAAAAGAAAGAATTAAGGGATTTCATGGCTAGGAGAATAGCGCGCTTACTGGAAGAACAGGAGGACAAGTTGAAGCAACTGAGGGCCAGAGACCTAGCTATCGAAGTTGAAAGAACATAAGAATACTTAGAGTACTTATCCATACAGGAGAGTAGATCATCTACTCCAGAAAAAGTAAGAGAAGAAGTATTACCCTCAAACCCTATGAAAGATCCTCAATAGTGTGAAGTTACTATGCCAAGAGGAGATAAGAACAAAAATGAAAAGAGGAATCCAAAGATGCAGATAATAGGAAAGAAAGCTAGAAAACTCACTAAGAAGAAAGCAAAGCTAGAAAAATTACAAGAGGTTCTAGAGAGGACTTCGTAGAAGGAAGGCTTGTAGAACTTGAAACTAGTCAGAATAGCAGAGCAATGCAGATTGGCACTTCGCCATGACGGAGCAATATGACCATTGGAGGCATCCCGACCATTAGAATGATGCTCCAGAATGGCTAGAAACACAGTTATTGTCGGAAAGATCATCGTTGGACCGTTGGACTGCACCATAATGGATGGAATTTCATTGATTGAGGTACTCCTACCCATTGGAGGAGTCTGTTACGATGTTTTCTATTTATTCCATCGCATGTCTCACTAAGAACACTTTTGCAAATTGTCATTATTCAAGCCCATAGAGAGCTGACTATTACCTCACTGTGCTTATTGAGACCTTTCCATACATTCTACAACCTTGATTATTTGTTCACCAACCTGAGATATCATATCTCAAGCGTGTATGATGGGTGACTTTAGCGCAGTATAGAAATTTGTCGAAGATATTCTCATAGACCTCATGGATGAGAAGGTCATGTCTGGAGGAGCACAATATTCATCAAAAAGAGGAGTGCAAGCATCCCCATCGACTGCACGTCAATCTAGTCCATTCCAAACTGTGACAGAGAAGTGAACCAAGCATCGTGATGAATTGGTGAATGCGAAGCTCATCCCATCAAGCCTGCCCAACTACATAGACTAGCAGACTTAACAGAGGCTCACCTTCGTCATGTCCAAGAGGAAAAAGAACAGGCCACAGAGGCCCTGAAGAAAGCAAAGGAGGAAGCCATAGAGAAACGTTGGGTTGCACAACAAGAAAAATATGACCTCCATGCAAAGTTTGAAGAGGATAGAGCACAGATCCAGAAGTAGAAAGAACAATTTCTTGTAGAGAAGATGGGAGTTAAAGAAGCAGTCACTAGAGAACTTCTCTCTGTGACGGGCCTAACACAGATGGAAGAAGAAACCACTGATATCCAGGTGGGGAAGCTCGTTGAATCCATTTAGTAGCTCCAAGCATGAATAACAGAACTGTAACTATAAGTCGTACTAATCACTCTGCAGGAAGTGCGAGATCAAAGAGAGGAAATTCCCAGGACCACAGTCAAAAGAATCAAGGCATTGGCCTTCAAATGCAAGCAACTCAACAGTCAAAGTGCGCATACCTACGAGCACCTTATAGATGACCCAAAACTAAGGACATTGGAGTCAGAGCTCTAGGAGGAAAAGAAACAGGAAACAACAGTGCAAGCACAGATGAAGCTACTATCACCGGTTGAGAGGATGAAAAGGTCCTAGGAACAACACACCATTCAACAACTGGCCCATTCCATCCAGAGTAAAGTCATGGAAGTGACCTAGAGGCTCCAACCAGTATAGGATGAAGCTTGCACACTTTTTGAGGATATTGAAGGATAAGGGGCACAGCTAGAACAAGTAGTCACCATGGTAGAAAAGTGCTTGGAAGGATCGCTGACTGAGAAAGTTATTCAAGAGTTCATCAAGAAGGAGGCTCTGGAGAAGAAGCAGGTCGAAGCAGCTCGAGCCAAGCTCGAGGCCTTCAAGGCAGAGTTACCTAGATCAAAGTGATTTGGGATGAGTCACAGGTGAGTGTTGGGGACCTGTTGGCCCTTAACCAGGTTTTGTGGAAATGTTGGTCATGTTTGACCAATTTTGGGGACTTTGACAGGCTGGTCAAACATGAAGCACCACGCGAAGCAGAGATCACAGGATCTTGCCCCCTTTTTGTGAGCTTTTTGGGTTTAGGGTTTATGTAACGGGTATGGGATGTCGTCACATGGGTCTTACCCATGATTAGGCCCTTTTTGTAATGTATAAATAGATATCTAAGCAATGTAAGAATGGGGGATATTAGTAGAGAGACCTAGTAGAATTGGATTAGTGAAGAGCTAAAGGCTTTGTGCATATTATGTGTTAAGACTTGTAGAGCTAAGTGCCAGTGATTGTAAGAATATTGTGTGCAGATTGTGTAAGAAGGATTTTTGTTGTGACCTAACTCAGGGAAGGAGGATCTGACGAGGTGTGCATAGATCTCATATCCTATGCAGAGTTGGTCTTGATGATTTGTGCATGTAAGGAGATTGACAGAAGATAATAAAGAAGACGAAGATTTGGTGGGCGTAGCCCCACACTGGGGGTGAACCACATATATCCCATGTTATAGTTTATTTATGTGATTTATGCTTAGTGTTTTCATCTTTATGTATGTTAGATGCATCTGATATAATAGCTTAGTTCTTAGTAATGTGAATGAATGCTAGATCTGCTCTATTTCTATGTGCTAAGTGCTTGGATGTGTTAGATCTTGTTGAATATTGTGTTATGCAATTAGGTTTTTACCTGCGATGTGAATAAGGGTTAAATGTTAATGAATTTTAATTGTTAAGTGCGTTTTTAAGTATTGTAATCACATATCTGTTTCTCATCTAGGTTGTAGACACTTGAGTCCTGCAACCCCCCCTTCCTCTACCTCGGGTGAGACTTCATCTACTTTGCAGGTGTTGCCGAAAGGGCTGATAGTTAGGGTATTGTTGAAGCATTGAACCCTGGGTCTACCCCTGTGAAAAAAATTGGTAAGTGAGGACACAAACATATCTCCCTAGTTTCACCCCGAAACTAGAACAAAACAAGAAAAAATATAAAACTCCCCCTAAGTTTTAATTATCAAGCATACTAACTAACAAGAGATAAATGACATACCTTTTAAATGTCGTTTGTCCTCACTAGTGTCATACTCGCTCCATTCTGAGGCTTATGGGATGTTGAACCTATAAAAATACACAAGCCAAGGAAGTGAAAGAGACAACATATACTCAACAAAACCTATGTATGTGATTAAGGAGTCATACAATAAAATAAGAACAATTTTATGGGAAAGAAATATATTGTTATATTATAAATATGAAAATGAGAATACAATCGATGACTTTATTTTGTAAGGTCCCTTCCAATAGTTCCTTGCTAACCACACACTTCTACTCCACGGATTCTGAGATCAACAATCTATCTTGACAAAGCAAAGCCCAAAGCTACAAAAATTACTCAAGCTTACACCAAAAGCTAGCCAACTCAATCCAACTTTCCCCATGTGAACTCTTCTCCTTTTATAATATGAAAACGATAGGGTGAGGAGGTTAGGATGATACCAAGAGATCAGTGATGTGAATCATATCCAAACCGATCGGAGGCCACATCACCCTTGAAGCTTGTATTCTAGAACTTTCGAGAAATTCTCTTTTTTCCTTCGTACGGAAATCGTCACACCCTTAACACTGAGAAAACTATGACGACATCACAAGCCAATGTGGTGCAACCTGAGATGATCCTATATTGTTGCACCCTTATCACTAAGAAAGGTATGACGATCACTTTTTATAAGGTTTTTGACAAAGGAAAAGTATAATTCCATCTCTCTGGGAAAATGTATCTTCATTCTTCTTCATGGATTCAGGCCATTGATCCTTCTAAAGACGAAGGATAGGTTTACATCATTAATGATCATAGGGGTGATGAAAATAAAGTGTAACAAGGATCCTCTACAAGTATTTTATCCTCCTCAACTTGGAAATTTTTGGGTTTTCCCAAGCTTTTGTCAACTACCTGTGTTATAGCAAGATTTTCCTCACCCTTCTCAATCATGCACAAAATGCCTTTATCCATTTCCCTATACAGACTTCAAGTCAATTTTTGAAAATACTAGAGCTAAAAACATGATTTTTCCACATATATGTGCCCTGACTATATTACAACATGCGTATACACAGGTTGCACCTTCTAACTTGACCTTTCAATTCCACTTGAAGGCTACAAATGGGCCAAATCTAAGCTATGGAAAAGGAGAGAAAAATTCAACTTTAAGAGAAAATTTACTTTGGATAAATTATTCACTTCACATTGAGTCTACATCCCTTTGTCCTTTAAGTCCGAAAACATTGTTCATCCCCCAAGCTCTCCCCTTATTGATCGAGAACCTCATTTTCTCTCTTATATGAGATTTCCTTTGGTGGGGGATTGAAGTGGTGGAGGCCCAGCTGGAAGGAACTTAGTTTCTTGGTTCTGAACCATGCCGACACAAAAGTTTGTAACTCATTCACTACTATTGGTTACATCTTAATAGAAATACTCGTTTCTCGTCCAATTAATATCTTTTGAATATTTGAATTGTTATTCCATGGGTGTATTAGTTATGAATATTGATGGATTATTCTATCAAATGTGCTAACATTATCTATTATCAACATATGCTTGTGTTTCTTGGTTGTTGAGGACTAGTTGCAGGTATATTGCTTTGGGTCAAGTGGTCAACGATGGACTTCATCCAATGTTTGGACGAGGTAGGCCATTTATCTTGTCTTGCTAGAATATTTATTTATATAGCATAATTGAGATTAGAGTTTATTTTTGTAGTCATTTCCATCTGTTATGGTTTACCCCTTGCCATAGAGAGATTTTCCTCATAACATAATTGGCGACCATACTAGGGATAGAATCTTGTTTTTTAGGGTTTGGAGTGTTTCTCTCCTTATATTCCTCTCGTTTATATTGATTTTCTTGTCGTATGATTTCTTGACAGCCTCTGTTCACTCTGAGTCTGAGTTTCCTAGCCTTCTCCTTAGCTTGGCTATGTTTTGACATATATATGCAGTTGTTTTCTTGATAGTTGCGTACATACATGTGTTGTCCTTCTGCAAGTTGCATACATACATTCTTTTCCCTTGAAAAATCGCCTATATCAACCTTTGTTGCTTGGTTGTTGGTTTTGATGGTTGTTGGGTAGGTTTTGATGATTGATGAGTCTTCTTGGGTCTCTGTGGTGTTTGTTAAGTGTCTGTGGAGTGACAGGAAATCTATCTTTGGTTGAATTTTTTGGTAGTTCCTTTCTCATCATCTTTTTCATTTGATTGTCCTTGCATCTTGGGCTAGGTGTTTTGCTTCTTGATATCCTACTTGGGTTGTCTCTATCTATACAAAGTAGAGTCCTTATATCAAGCTATTATTCAGTCCTTGCATTTTCATTCTCTTATATTGAATATACAAAAATATTAGGCATTTTACATTGTTGGAATTTTGATCTTTTAAGTCTTTATCATTAATATTAGTGTATGTAAAGAAAGATTTCATTTTATTTAGAATTGGAGAACTGAATTGAGAATTGCATTTTGAAAAGAATATCATTTATTGGAAATTGAAGTTAGGACTCTGCATTGTATTCATATTCATTTATTTTACTTGTTGATTCATAACATCACTAGTTTCACAACCACACCTTTTGAGTAAGCAAGGCCATTAAAAGTAATGCTATAATTTAAAATTGATAAGTAACAATTTTATTTTTCTAGAGTGCACAAACTAGCTTAGGATTTAGAGCCTTGGAATAGGATTTTGTGAGTAAACTTCTCCAAGGCTATTAAATAAACATACGTGTCTAACTAAGGGAGTGGATAAATCCATTGTATAATCGGTAATATCAGGAGGCTTTGCTTACACCAGAGTTAAGCACGAGGTTGCGTGAGGTTGGTTGAAGGGATATCCCCCCGATACCTTCTTAGCGTCAGATATATTTCTGGGGATATATTCATATGTGGGGATGTTGCTAGCGTATAAATTTCGATACAAATTAATGTATTCCTGCAATTCTCCTGATCTAACAATTTCCACAACTTGTTAAATACAGAATCGCTTCTACTATTATTATTGAGGAATCAATTAAACCACGATCACAACCACAATGCACAAAGTGAAATATCAATAACACACAACACAAAAGTTTTACCGAGAAAGCATAAAGCTAAAAACCCCACTATTATATATTATGTATATCATGAATCATGAAACAATCTCATACAAAAATCTAATCCAAGAGCTCTCAGTACAATACAATCGTCTCACACTTTCATACACAAATCAACAAATACCTATGCCAATTTCCGTGTCCAAACAACCTGCCTCCTCTGCACAATCTCTGCAATCCGAATTCTCACACCGAATCAAATGAATTGTTTGCACATGCTCATAAGCATATCCACTGCATGTGTGAACAAATCAAAACTGATAGCTAACTGTCCCTTTCACCTGTTATCTCAACTGGTGTCCATTGGAATGGCATGCATGTAGTTAACCGTGGTGAATCTTCAGTTGCATGCGAGTTAACTGATTAACTGAACTCTCACTAGTGCATGTTTAGTTACAACTAGTACAACTGATATTAACTCACTTAACTACACTTATAATTCTTTTACAATTCCAAATCAATCAGTTATGAATGAGATAATAGATTAATATTTATTGTCTAATTTAATTAAGGGAAAACTAAATTAGACACATGTTTCTTGTTGACTTTTCAACACTCCCTCTCAACAAGAAAGGGATTATCCTTCATCCCAATCCTGTCTCTATGATATTCGAATTTGCTCCTGGTGAGCGCCTTCATCAGAATGTCCGCATCTTGATCTTCTATAGGAATGTATTGAAGCAACATGATCTTCCGCTGCACACAATCTCTGAGATGATGATACCGGATATCTATATGTTTAGATCTGTCAAGAAACACATGATTAATCGAGAGTTTAATGCAACTCTGATTATCACAATAAATCATTGTCGGATCTAAGTGAGAACCAAACAAACCAACCAAGATCTTCCTCATCCAGATAGCCTCACATGCATCTTGGCTCGCTGCCATGTATTCCGCTTCCGTTGAACTAAGTGCCACAGATCTCTGTTTCCTGCTGTACCAAGAAACAGTTGTAGATCTGATACTAAAGATCCCTCCTGCTGTGCTCTTTCTGTCTGTTGGGTTGCCTGCCCAATCTGCATCTGTGAAGCCATGCAACTTCAACTCATTCGTCGATCTATACCATAATCCATACTCAGATGTGCCCTTCAGATATCTCAGGACATGCTTCTCCGCCTTCCAAAAGAGTTTGGTAGGCTTAACCATCGCTTGACTTAGCTGGTTAACCGCATAGCAAATGTACGGCCTCGTATTCACTAAATACATTAGTGAACCTACTAACTGTCGATAGAAAGTAGCATCCACTACCTCTCTATAAGTAGCATCCTCTTTCCTCCAGTTTCCTAGAAGAGGAGTATCCATGGGTTTGCAGGCCTCCATGTGAAACTTACCCAGTATCTCTCTTGTATACTTTCCTTGAGACACAAAAAGTTCACCATCTCGCTGTCATATTTCCAAACCAAGGAAATAATGAAGAAGGCCCAAATCCTTCATCTCAAACTACTTTGCAAGGTCCTCCTTGCATGAGTTTATCAACTGCTCATCACCAGTAAGTATTAAATCATCAACATAAAGAACAATGATTAATAGCTTACCCTCCACCACAATTTGGTATAGGTTTGCATCTGCTTCACTTTTGGTGAAGCCCAATCCGGTGAAATAACTATCTATCTGAGTGTACCAAGCACGGGATGCTTGCTTCAGCCCATACAGTGCTCTCTTGAGTCTGCACACATGCGACTCTCTGTCAAAGGTCTCAAAACCTTCCGAATGCTCAATGTACACTTCTTCCTCAATGATCCCATTGAGGAACGCAGTTTTTACATCCATCTGATGAATCCGCCAACCCATCTGTGCTGAGAGTGCAAGCATGGATCTTATGGAAGAGTACCTAGTGACAGGTGCAAAGGTTTCACCATAATCTATCCCCTCGATCTGTGAGAAGCCCCAGGCCATAAACTTGTCCTTGTATTTCTCCACACTCCAATCAACAACTTTCTTTACCTTGTAGATCCATCTTGAACCTACCACTAATTTATCAATCGGTCTTGGGACAATATCCCATACACTGTTTTTGACAATGGAGTCATACTCCTCTACCATAACATCAACCCAAGTGGGGTCCTGCACTGCTTCTTGAAAGGAAGATGGTTCAGTCACAATACATTTTCTCATAAGAGCCATGTATCCAACAAATTGATCAGGAGACTGTCTCTGTCTGCGCTGTGAAATAGGGGCTCCTATATTCTATGCAGCATCTAGTCTAAATCTATCAGCTTCCATGGTGCGCTTTCTGCCATTTCTGATGGATGTCTATGCTTGAGTGGTTTCCTCCACTCTATGAAACTCTTCATGTGGCTGATCCACATCTTGAGACTCATCCTTGGGAACCAACAGTTCCTCTTCTGCATGCAAGTCTAGCTCCCTCTCAAGCGACAACCGCATGGCTTTCCCCTCATCGAATTTTATATCTCGTCGCATAACAATCATCTTACTGTTCGAAAAATACACATGATAATTATGGGGTGTTTCTGTGTACCCCACAAATATCCCAACTTCAGCAGTCGGTTCTAGCTTCTTCCTGGCATCCTTGTTTACATGCACATAAACAGATGAACCAAAAATTTTAAAATGAGAAACATCGGGTTTCTTACAAGTAAAAGATTCTTCAAGTGTACTCATGCTAAGTACTCTATGAGGACAACGGTTCTGCACATAAACCATAGTATTGCATGCTTCTGCCCACAAATGCAATGGTAGGCCTTGATCATGAAACATCGCTCATGTTGCACCCACGATCGTTCTGTTCTTTCTCTCCGAGACCCCATTTTGTTGTGGGTTATGAGGCGCTATAAGTTCTCTTCGAATTCCTTCTCTGTTGCAGAAGTCTTTGAATTCATTAGAGATTTATTCTCCACCATTATTGCTCCTTAGAGCCTTCACTTTCTTCCCTGACTCTTTCTCCACCAATGCTTTACACTCATAGAACTTTGAGAATGTTTGATCCTTCTTCTGTATGAAGAATATCCATCATTTATGAGAAAAGTCATCAACAAAAATAACATAATACATGTGTTTTTCTGTTGAAGCAACCGAGAATGGTCCACACACGTCCGTGTGAACTCTCTCTAGGATTACCGAAGCACGGTTCTCCTTTTCATGAAAGGTGGACTTTGCATACTTCCCCAAGGTGCACCCCTTGCACTGATCTGACTGAGCAAGTGTTCCCCTTGGAAGTATAGTAGATATTTGCTGCATGATCTTCTAGGCTCCATGATGAAGATGGCCTAATCTCCTATGCCATAATTCACCCTCATCCCAGCTCACCATTGTTTCTTCCTTGCCTATCATGGCACTGCAGCCATCTACCTGCAACATGTAGAGATTCTTAACTCGAATCCCTATCTTCTTGACTTGACCTGTTGCTTTATGTCACAGGTAGGCTATACCACTGCTAAAAACAACATCATAGCCTCTGTCCTCCAACATTGCGATTGAGACCAAGTTTTTCTTCAGACCTGGAACATGCATAACATTTTTCAATTGAAATGGTTTACCTGACTCCCTCTGAAAGGTAATGGTACCAATACCAGTTTCACTGTATTTTCCATCATCGTCGATCTCTATACGCATTATGAGATCTTTCTCCTCCAAGTCAATGAAAGACTCTTTATCTCCCATCATATGGAAGGAAGCGCCACTAACCAAATACCACACTGATCCTGATGCACTTGAAGCCATGCATGCGATCAAGGTGAAGTCAAGCTCAAATTGTGAGACAAGAGCCTCACCAGTTGCAGCTCCAACAATCATCTTGTTCTTCTTCTTCTGCGGACAGTTAGTAGTGAGATGCCCACGTTCGTGACAGTGAAAACACTTCACTTTGGACAAATCAAGCTTCTTGACTTTAGACTTGGAATTTTATTGGAATTTCTTCCCTTTCCCTTTCCTTGCCTTGGTAGTCAAAGCACAATCCTCTTCATCATCACGCTTTGTTGAAGATCCATCTCTGGTGTTCCTCCTGAACTCCTCTTGCACCAGATCTGACCATAGTCGTTCCCAATCTGGTAATTTTTCCCTTCCATTAACAGAGTCTTGATAATTGTGCCAACTCTTAGGAAGCCCTAGGAGAACCAAGCTCACCAAATCATTAGCAACAACTATTATTCCCACACTTCCAAGCTCATCTCGACATTGGACAAACTTTGTGAGATATTTTGGAATGGTGTCGCCTTTCTCCATCTTAATATTCCTGAGTTTATCTTTGAGCACCAATTTCCTATGGTCGCTACTGTTTTGGAACAGATCTGTCAAAACCTTCCAAATTGCATATGGTGTGGTTTTCCCATGGAGACTTGAGACAATGTGGTCTCGTACTCCCTCCAACAAAATCCTCCTCGCCTTCGCCACTTTCTTTTGCCATGCATCAAGATTTGCAGTGTCTGTCACATCCAGCTTAGGAACATCTGTGTCAATGTAACCCTTCAAGCCATTCTCTTTGAGCATTGCCTCCATCCTATCCTTCCAAGCAATGTAGTTAGAGCTGCCCTCGAGTGCATACTCCAACCTCAAGCCATTGAAAGACATTTCAATATTGAATCAAGTGTCGCACCAAGAAAATCTTGCAAATTTGAATGTTATCCAACCCAAAACTCAACCCCTTCACTTTTCTCTTGCCCTGGGAGGTTTGCACCCCATCTGAGAGCAACCTGAGGGAAGTTCGCACCCTGCCTATGTATAGCCTGCAAACTTGCCGATCAAGTTCGCACCCTGCTAGTGTATTTACCTACGAGAATGCTCAAGAAGTTCACACCTTGCTCCACTGTTAGGGTGAGGGAAGTTCGCATCCTGCTAGTGTATTTTCCTGCGAGAATGCCAATGAAGTTCGCACTCTGCCTTTGTCTAGGGTGCGAGAATTTATGTTCTTGAAAACACCAGAAGTTTTCAGTACTAGAGTTCTCACCCGGCTAGAGGCAGGACCTGCAAGAATGAAATTATGTTCGCACCTCACTTCCGTGACTCTGTGTCCTCCATGGCTCTGATACCATGTAGAAATTTCGATACAAATTAATGTATTCCTGTGATTCTCCTGATCTAACAATTTCCGCCACTTATTAAATACATAATCGCTTCTACTATTATTATTGCGGAAGCAATTAAACCATGATCACAACCACAATTCACAAAGTGAAATATCAATAACACACAACACATAAGTTTTACCGGGAAAGCGTAAAGCTAAAAACCCCACTATCATATATTATACCCCACTATCATATATTATGTATATCATGAATCATGAAACAATCTCATACAAAACTCTAATCCAAGAGCTCTCAGTACAATACAATCATCTCACACTGTCATACACAAATCAACAAATACCTATGCCAATTTCTGTGTCCAGACAACCTTCCTCGTCTGCACAATCTCTGTGATCCGAATTCTCACACCGAATTGAATGAATCGTTTGCACATGCTCATAATCATATCCACTGCATGTGTGAACAAATCACAACTAATAGCCAACTGTCCCTTTCACCTGTTATCTCAACTGGTGTCCATTGGAATGACATGCATGTAGTTAACCGTGGCGAATCTTCAGTTGCATGTGAGTTAACTGATTAACTAAACTCTCACTAGTGCATGTTTAGTTACAACTAGTACAACTGATATTAACTCACTTAACTACACTTATAATTCTGTTACAATTCCAAATCACTCAGTTATGAATGAGATAATAGATTAATATTTATTGTCTAATTTAATTAAGGGAAAACTAAATTAGACACATGTTTCTTGTTGATTTTTCAATAGCTAGTTCCCTTACCTCCATGAGAGGCAGTGCTTTCAATGTTTCAGGCTTTGCTACCCTGCCCATACGGTGGACCTAACTTATGATTGTTTTCCTGTGCATTAATTATACCGTGGTTTCTTATTTTCTTGACTTACGTACCACATAGGTTACTTGCAGGGGTTATTCTATAGGTACTCTGGGTCAAATAAGGGTTGAACAACACACAACCTTTATGGACAATTACCTCTCTGGGGGGATCTGACCGACTGGTTGTTAAGCCCACGAGGGCCCTTGTAATTGATTATGTTTCCTCCAATATTTAGCATAGGAGTCTCAAACCCCTCTTGGGTGAGGCATACCTACTTTAGAGAGGGATGTCCCTTTCAGCCACTTTATCCTGTTTGTGTGCATATTGGTCATTTGATTAGTTTTGGTGTGCTCTTTGATTACTAGTTAGCCTTAGGATTTGATTTCTATATCTCGATTCTTGAGTCATCGTGGATCTAGACCAAATTCCCCATGGTCTCGCTGCTTGTTACAGTTTCCATTGCATTTTGAGTCTTTTCCTTCTAAAAGGCATAGAGTTATCGAACGTGGTACACACACCTCCACTTATCAGACTTGTGATTATACAAGGATGAGTATTGAACTGAGCCATCAATATACTAGGATCCCTTCGACTCCCACACCTACTATAGTTAATGGTACCCCTTCGACTCCTTCAACCAAAATGGTTGTAGTGCTTGAGGAATCTATCAGTATCGCTACCCGTCCTATAGTGAATACTCAACCTATAGCCACGAACCATTTTGGGTCTCTTGGTTACTCACCGGGCTATAATGTTAAGTCCATCCCTATGGTATCTAGTCATTTTTCCTATGGTATGTCAAATTTTACATCATAGTTTTCAAACTCCATCCAAACGGCTGGCACTAATGATAGCATTGGACTTGGGGGCACAAATCCTCCTTATAATCCTTTCTCATTTGGTAGCACTCATGTCCCTCAAACAAATCCTACCATTGGAGGCATTCCTCCTTTTAACCCTGGGTCTAATCCCGTTGCTTCTAGATGGAGTAACCAACCTAGCGGAAAAGCTACTACTCACATTTCATCCTTTACACCCACCTCCTCAGTGTTGATTCCGACCAACACTTTTGGCATGACGAATCCACCTTTATCCTCCCGATTCACACCTGGAGGAGGTCATTTTCATACTTTGGGAAACCACCAACCCAGGTCCACTCTAGCTAGGGGAATTTTTTATAACCCTCATCAGAACATTCCTATTGGAATCTTGCCCAACCAACCCCTTATGAATCATCCCATAGGAGGGTCTTACAATCCCAGACAGGGAAATGGTGCTTACTAGAACCTTGGATGGGTTGTGATTCCCCAACCACAATATTTCCAGGGAGATTGGGGCCAGCTGCCGCAACCTCGTCTCCCTTTTCTTTCCAAGCTCAAATTTCCATACTTTTCTAAGTTAATGAATGACCCCGTGCATCATGATCCATCATGGCCCTTTGTCCCCACTAAGATTCCTTTAGATATTCAGAAATTTGAGGGAAGGATTGGTGAGAATCCTGGTGATCAAGTCACCACCTTTCACCTATGGTGCTCTTCGAATTCCCTTAATGATGATTCTATTTGGTTAATATTGTTTCAACACACCCTCATAGGGGTTTCCATGAAATGGTATATCGAGCTACCCAGGGGAGCATACAAAACGTTTAATCAATTAGTTCTAGTCTTCCTCAATCACTTCCAATTGTTGGTTCGTTATGATGTTGGAATCAAAATTATGTCGACATTTCGTTAGGATAAGACCACCCATATCTCGGATTACATCTAGGAGTGGCGTAGATGAAAGAGGTTTATCAAGGCCTATATACCCCCAAAATTCTTGCTAGAGTGGTTCCTTAAATCTCTCCTGCCTTATATTTCGAAGGATGTTTCTACATCCGAGGTTACTTCTGAGAAAGAAGAGATTTTTAAATCCCAGCAGTTAGATCTTATATATGATCAGTTTGGGATGTTATATGAGATTCTTCCTGATGCAACGAGGTCAAACTATGGCCCTCGACAAAAGCCCTGGCCACATGCTGATGGCATTGTAGGCTCCATCAATGTGAAATATGCAGATTTAGTGACAAGACATTTGAAATACTTATCTATAAACCAATCTACAGGAGGGCCAACTTTGTATGTGTCCTCTAATCCCACTCAATCGACAGATGTACGCTTTGTGCAGTCGTCAACTAGCCTGAATTGTATCTAGCAACCAGGAGGGAGTAAGAAAAAAGTACATAATTATAATCATAGGGGTGGGAAGAATAATAATAAACCCAAGGACAATCGTAATAATGAGAAGATGAATAATAATGCTAGTGAGGGAAATAAAGAAAGGTAGAAGGTGAAGTTTCCCTGTAAGCTTTGTATAGACGATCACCTTACCCATATATGCCAAAAACTTGTGAAAGTTGCAATAATTTTATCTATATCACCCGCCATGCCGATGGATAATTTTCCACATAACTAAGACATGGCCTTGAGCTCCTCGAATTCCAAAAATGTGGCAAGTGGGACTCAAAACCCACCGACACAAGACAATGACTTTTTATTCATCAATATGGTCAAATCTGAGGTTAATGTAGCCACCAAATCTCACAATTACATTTCTCCACAAACTGTACTTGGTATAGAGTCTCCTCCTCCTCTTGAGATTCCCCTATAGATATAAAAACTAGAGCCACTAACTCATATTCCGAAAGGAGTACTCAAGCGCTCTACCCATAATCCTAATGTTAGAGCCACCCAAAATTACTCTATTGTTGAGAACCTGGGTCAAACCCCTTGTGCGATGTCAGTTCTGGAGGTACTCTAGATGTGTTCGTCACAAAGGAATGCCTTTCTATCTACGTTAGGATCTCTAGATCCTTGTGGCTCGAAAGTTATCAAGTTTTGTGTCACAAATATGAAGCCTCACTTTCCTTACTTTTAATGGCCTTGATTACTCAAAAGGTGAGTCATGAAACTAGTGATGTTATGACTCAACAAGTAAAATAAATGAATATGAATAAAATGAAAAGTCCAAACTTCAATTTCTTATAAATGATATGCTTTTCAAAATGCAATTCTCATATTATACTCCATAATTTTTGTTATCCACTTTCCCTCGTTTCCTTCACAATCAGGATGAACTAAAATTTCTTTGACTGCACTACTTGGCACATATGCAGTGATCTCAGATTGTAGAACATATACCCTGAAAGAGTTTAAAGCCCTCACCAGAGCATATGCATGTTTCTCCATTATATCATATTTCAGTTCAGAGTCTCTGAGAGTTTTGCTGAAGAAGGAGATGGGTTGCTCATACCCTTGATCATTTCTTTGTAGAAGAACAACAACTATGGTGTCTTTAGAGGCAAATGAAAAAATCATGAATTCCTTGGAGTAATCCAGACTGATGAGAATAGGGGCCTAGACAAGAGCCTTCTTAATCTTCTCAAAAGATTATTTAGCTTCTGGTATCCATTTGATTTTTGCATCCTTTTTCAACATATCAATAATGTACTTGATAATTTCTGCAAAAATTGCGTATAAATCTCCTTAAAAAAATTATTTTACATATGAAGGATTGGATAGACTTCTTGTTTATTGGAATGTCTATCTGTTGGGTAGATTTTACTCTTTCAGGATCTATCTTAATGCATTCTGGTGAAACAATATGTCCCAAAAGTTTTCCTTCTTCCATGGAAAAATGGGTTTTTTTAGGGTTAAGTGATATACCGTACCTCCTGCATTTCTCAAATGTTTGCTTCAAATGTAGTAAATGTTCTTCATCAGATGCTGAAAATATAGTGATGTCATCAATATAAATAACCACAAACCTGTCTTTCTCACTAATAAAAGCAATGTCCATATCCCTCTGAAAGGTTTCTCCTGCATTCATCAATACAAAGGGCATCTTTTCATACATGAAAGTTCCCCAAGGAGTGGTAAAAGTTGTTTTCTTCTTTTCCTCTTCCATTACTGATATCTGATTGTACCCTGAATAGCCATCAAGCATAGAAATTTTCTTTTCCCCTACTACTCTTTATAAAACATGATCCATTTTTGGTAATGGATAATTGTCCTTTAGGGAGCACCTGTTCAAATTCCCGAAGTCCACACAAAGCCTTATTTCTCCACTCTTATTCCTGCCAGGTACTAGATTAGCTACCCACTCTGAGTATCTCAATGGCACTATAATTTTGGCATCCAATAACCGCTTCAACTCTTTTTCTATCATGGGTAACGACAAAGGATTAAATTGCCTAGAATTCTTCTTAAAAGGTTTTGATCGAGGTTTCAGAGGAATATTGTGTTGTATAATATCTGTATAAAAACAATTTAGGTATTCATAAGACCAAACAAATACATATGAATACTGCTTCATCAAATTAACATATATCTCCTTCTATTTTTCTGACAATTTTCTGGATAATTTTACCATCCTGGGATTTAAATTAGAACTGATATCACAATCCACTACATTAGTCTCTTCTATCTGAATAATGACTTTTTTGGAAACATCATTGTGATCAAACAATCTCTCAAGTGGAACCAAAACTTTATGCAGATCATTTGTTTTCAATTCAATGATTTTGTGCCCAACAATGTTGTCTTGAAGAACATTTGCAACATGTACCTCTATATCATCATATTCATTGTCCCAATCTATTGAAATATTGGAAAACTCTTCAATAATATTTAAAAATCTTTGAATCTCTTGATCATCTTTGAAAACATGCCAATTTTTTATGTTATCTGGTATTGAGGGTCTGTGTCTAACCTCAATCTCAAATTTTAAATTAGGAAACAATGGGGTCTTAAAGTTAGGTTTCAAGTGCTAAGGAGTTATCTTGCTGATTTAGATTCATGTGCACAAAAGTGATGTTGAATTCCAAGAAGAAATTATCCACATAGTCCCACACTTCATTCCTATATTGTTTTAACCTTTGTTGTTTGGTTTGATAAATGTTTTTAATATCATGGATAATGAGTTCTGAATCTCCAAAAACAGAAAGTTTATCTATACCCATATCTTTCGCATATTTCAATCCTAACAAAAAAGCTTCGTATTCACTGATGTTATTGGTTATACCACATTCAATTTTATATGACATAGGAATGAATTCTTGGGTAGGAAAAATGAAAACAATTCCATCCTTGGAACCTTGTTTTGAACAAACCCCATCAAAATACATTTTCCAAACAAAATTTTCTGCACTGTCTCCAACTACAGGTGTTATTCTTCTAACTGATGTTTCTTCCATCTCATCACCAATATGAAAAATAAATGAGCCAAGTTCATCTTCTACAACATATATAGGATGGTTACTAGGGTTTTCATGATCACTTACCAAGTATGCCAATCTTACTTCCCTATACAATATCCAATGTTCTCCACCAAAAATAAGTATGGTAGCATAATTGAGATCCATCTGTAAAGTGCCTCCTACTTTCTTAGCCCAGGATCTTGACAGAAGAATTCCAAATTTTGGAGGTATGTCAACCACAATAACATCCAATACCACACTTTTCATAGGTAACTAAGAAAGAGTAACAACCATGTCCTTGATGACTCCCAAACATTTAAATTTTCTGGAGTCAAACGAATATAGGTCAAGTTAGGGTTTAGTGATGTCTAACCCTAATTCATCCATTACCACTTTTGGCATGAAATTGTGTGAAGCCTCTGAATCCATTACACCGTTATGCAATAATTTTTCATGAATATTCAGTGATATGTAGAAAGGAGGAGAAGCATCAATTATGTCTTCAATGTGAGGTCCAATGGTTATAGCAGTATTCTCATATTCAAGGTTGATATTATATGAAAAGGTAACCTAAGAAGGAGGTTGTAATGCCTTGAGAACAATCTTCCTAAAATTCTTCGTTTTCATCAGTTCTATCAAAGGTATAGGAATTTTAATCTTGTTAATTTCATGTTCTAGGTTGAAAGAAGAAACAACCTTTTATGTTTCCTTTAACTCTGTAGTACTAACATTGACAAGTTTCTTTAATGGTTGATCAATTTGAATCCCAGGATTGTCTTTATTGATTCTTTTTTTGAATGGAGTATTGACCTTCTTTGTTGAACCAGGTATATCCACCTTAGGTGTATTTGATCTAGATCTAAGATCATATTTATTTCTTTTAGGTTCCTTATGGATAACGTCATCAACATCCCCTTCTTCAAACTAATTTAATATCAAAGCATCTTCATAATCATGTTGTGTCAAATGAATATGGGATGATTCTAAATCATTTAAATGTACCGCAGGGTCATCTTCAGTATCATATTCTTCCTCCACCTCTTCTACTGCATTATTTTGGAAAGGAGGAAAAACTTTTTGATCTTCTTGATTCTTCCTTTCTCTTGGTAAGATTTGAGGTACATTATTTCGCCTCCTAAACTGATTAGAATTTCTATATCCACCTTCATGTGTAGGTCTACTGGGTTGTTTTTGTTCCATTTTCAACCTAGCCATTTTAGATGTCAAGGTTTTCAACATTTTAGCCATTTCATCCATCTTAGAATCAGATGTTGTATGAGAAGAGGAAGGAAGCTCTTCTTTTTGTTTTTTCCTGTCTCTATCACCTCTGGAATTTAAATTGTCTACTGCTAGTATGTTGGATTCTACCTCAATAGATGCTTCCTGCATCAGACTTAGAGTAGTAGACATTCTTTCTCTCAGTAAAAGAGAAAATTCATCATCAAAAGCATTGGCAAAGGTGATTTTGGTTGATTTTTATGAAGGCTTAATTTCATCTGGAATCTTACTATACATTTTATTAAATGTTTTAGTAAAATCAGATATGGATTCACCTTGTTTCCTTTTTAAAGCACCAAATTCAGTAATGTAATATATGTAGTCTTTCTTATCTCCCCAATGTCTTAAAAAGGTGTTATCCAAAGAATCAATATCAACAATTGAATTAGGTGGAAAGCTCCTGAACCATTTTCTTGCTTCACCATCTAAACTCTGCACAAATAGTCTCATCCAAACATCTACATTCTCTACATTAAAATAATATGAAAATCTATAGAAATAGTTTAAATTCTCTTCAGCAGTAACTCCTCCTTCTCCATTAAATCTGGGTAAATATTTCATATAATCATTTGGCGGGAAAGCATACATGACTTGTGGCAGGATTAATGGTGCATATCTGGATGCAACAATTGCATCCATTCTATTAACAACCATATTTGTTATCTTTGGTGTTTGATCTTTAGGAGTAAGAAAAACAGGTGATGTAGAAAGATAAATTGTCCCTTGTGTGAAGCAACTTAGCTGTGTTGATAGTAGTTCTTGATCTTTAGAAAAAAAAGGTTTATTTTCTGGATTAGAGCAGGATGATGGTCCCAGAAAAAGAGGGTTTTCAAAAGAGGAAAAACATGGTTTATTTTCTTCAGAAGAGAATAATTGAGATGATGAAGAGAGTGTTTATTGTTCACTTTTAATATCTTTGTTGTAATATCTCAGAGCTTCAGCTATAGAAAAAGTATTTGCTTGTTCCTCTTCAATGAGCTCAACAAACAACTTCCATTGATTTAGATTTAGTTCTGAAATAGTTGAAGGAAAGGAAACTGTAACATGCTCAATGACAAGATTAATTTCATTTTCAAGATTCACTTCTTCATCTAATTGGAGTTTGATAATTTCAGAAGACTATCCTTGGGAGATGTTTGAAGACAATTTCGCCTTTGAGAGAGACGACTGTCTAGGAATAATTTTAGGTTTTCTTAATAATTTTCAGGGTATGGTACTGTTGCAATAGGCTCTAGGTCTAGATTTTTTCTGGTAACTGGTTTCTTTGTAGATGATGAGGAAGTTGGAGGAATTTTAGGTCCTTTACCTTCTTTTTTAGGAGCCAAAATTACCACAGAGGAATCACCAGGTGAAAAATCACAGTGTCATTTAATTCTCCAAAATCTTGTTCGCCATCAAGATTTGAATCTAATCTTGTCGTTCTCCCAGGCAATATATCTTTGTTTCTTCGTCCCTAACAACGATGCAAAAATATGTTGGTCCCTAAATTTGCAATCGACTGTGAGAGGGAAAGCTAGGGAATCATAAGGTTATTGCAATAATAGTTTAAGGTTTTTATGAATTGGATTTTTTAAATATGGTTGAAATATGGTTCAGGTTTCAAGGTAAACATGAAGTTTAAAATAAAGACAAGAGATATCCCAATGATTTATTAAAGGGTAGCCACATAAATAAATCATAAAAATAAGAAAAATAAATAAAGGGAACATGGAAGTATTCAATTTGTCAACCCCATATGGATTTCTTATAAAATGTAATTTAGAAACAAGAACATGTGCTTGAAAATCAAATCTTGATAATAAACAATAACATCAAAATATTCACTGTATTAATTAAGACCAAGAAAAAAATGCATTACAACTGAAAAATGATCTCAAGAAAGAAAAGAAATAGAACATGAAATGAGAGAAAATTTGACCATCAACATGTCTTTGCCATTAAGTATCAATGTAGAATAAAACTGTCTTACAAAGAGTTCAAAACAGGTCCCTGAAAGTCCAACTTTTTGACCTTCATAAAGTCTTTCATCTATCTATTTAAACTATGTAGAATATGACTACAAATCCTATTTTCTAGTATGTAGTTAATAACAGGATATGGTCAATGCCTATCTTCTAGGAGGATCAGCTCAAAACGAACACTTACATTGCCAATATAGTAAACAACTCAACAACTTACCCCAAAGTACTTTACAACAACTTATCAAATCCCACAAAATTTGGAATCAATATTGACTGAGTTATCCATTTGAATTATCAAAATCCATTAGGTCAATATATATGATCATCTTTTACTCCTTGAGTAAATAGCATCAAAAAGTTCAAAACTTTGCATGAAGGGACTTCATAACGCTATCATGATATAATGATTGAATTGGCTTTGGTAGTCCTCTGTTTCAACTTGGTTGTGAGAACAATATTGGGCCAATACAATTTGAAATTAGATTCTCGTGGTTCTTTGTGCAGTGCCTTTTGTTCCTTTATCTTTTTCTTGAAACCTTGTATCTTCTCCTACTGTCTAGCACTCCATTGCTCCACATGAGTTTTTTTTTTTTTAACTGCTTCACCATTTTCTGGAGGTCTTTAATCTTTCCTTTATCACTTCTAACCTTAACTTCAAATTCCAAGAATTCTTCTATAGGTGCAGGTTTGTTTAGGTCTATAGCATCCTGAGGATTTCTCAGTTTGATCTGGTATCTAGAGGATAATTCTGAGCTATGATATTCATCATCAGAACTATCTGAGTCCCTGGCCTCTGGCAGATCTAGAATCTAATCTGGATCTGCAGAATGATAGTCTTTGTCATTAGAAACCCCACCTATATATTTAAACACAACTTCATCTTTTGATGATCTAGTGGTTTCTCTTGTCATAGGTCTTGTAGAGTACTGAGCAACTTGTTTTCCTTTTCCTTGTGTCTTCCCCAAGTTTTTAGTTTCTTTTTCATTCTTGTGCAAAGGAGGTATATCTGTTTGTTCCTTGATGCCTATTTTAGAATCTCTATAATTATCCTCTATGACTATAAGGTTCTCTTTTTTAATGGATGGATCAAACATAGACTTAGAGTTAAACCTGAATTTGTTGACAACCCTGGTGGAGTTTCTCCTGGGGTATTTAGGCACAGGTGTAGGTTTCTTCCCCTATTTCTTTCCCTTGGCACTTTTCTTAATTGTCAATTTCTATTTATGCTTGACTGTGGATTGGATTGGGTTTACATTATAATATTAATCCACATCTACTTCCATATTTATCTTTGGATCAAGAAACATATCAATATCTGCATCTGGTTTTGATTTCTTACCTCTATTATTGGCAAATTCTTCCTGACCTTTACCTACAGGAGCATCCCCAATGACTTTCTGAGTTTGCATATTCCTTTTGATGGCCCTTGTTACCCTAGTTGCAGATGTTTCTTCTTTAATTGGGGATTCATTGACTATACCAACATGTTTCTGTATAGCTGATCTCTTCCCTTTGGACTTTTTAGATTTGCTTGGCTGTGGATCATTACCTAAAGACTATATTAACCAATCCTAGGGTCTCTGGACTTCATTCAAAGAGGAGACAACCAATGTATTTATTAAAACTTGGTGAAAAAGACTGCCTTTGGCTGTAGCAGGATGAGACTGCACCCTTTTGGACATTTTAGATAAACTCTTCAATAGGAAATAGGGTAAATTGAGAGGATAATATCCATTAATATGCATTAACAGTATGATATGATAAATGTAAACCGGTGAAAACCCACCCTCACAAGTAATATACCTGTGGGTGATTATCAAAGCAATATGCCATTCCTTTCTGATCCAGCTATGTGATATTCCCTTTTTCCAATTAGGGTTTTGTTTTTCTGGTATCAAGAACTGATTCATGAACTCCATAACCACATTCACTTTATTCCACCACCTTTATCCACCAATTGGCAATTTGTAGGCTCTTGCAATTGAGTTTTTAGTCACTATCATCATTAATTTCCCAATTTCAACTTCAAAACCATCAAAGTTCTATGCGAAGATCATTGAGACCTGTTCATCATGTTCCTGTAAGGTTGTGAAAAACTCAAACCAACTTTCATATTTAAAACTCTATGCCATTTGTGGGTAGGCTTCAAGAAATTATATTCCCTTAGGTTCCAATCTAATGATTTGTCCACTCTTCTTCGGTTCCATGCTACTGGTATAATTATGTAAACAACTCTGGATGGTTTGGAACTGAGAATTTTGAAACCTATGACTATTAGAAACCTAAAATCCTTTATGTTTCCAATTCAATCTTTGCACAAGATATACGATATATTAGAAAAACAAGTGATACTTTCTTTAAATAATATCAAGTCGTGTTTGATTTGGTGCAGGTTAGGCTAGTACAACTCGATCCCTTGCATATGATGGTTAAAACTGCAACATCAACTTGAGAAAATATTGTGGAGAGGCATGCATATCCTTTAATCATGATTTGCGCAATTATGAATTGATCAGGGTTAGATGGCGCATGTCAAAACATGATTATCATTAGTGATGCAGGAATAGCGCTATTCATGTAGCACCATTCATAATTTGGAAAAAAAATTGAAAATTGAAAAATGAAATAGACAAGTGATGTGACAAGATCGATCAAATCAAATTCTAAACCCTCAAAAACTTAAGAAAATCATTTTAAAGTGAAAAAATGCAAAACATGACGAATCAAACCAAGGGGTAAAAGTCAAAATTGAAGCAACAAAGTATAAGCACGAAGGATTTAGGATTAGGGATACTCACTTAATCAAGAACAACATTAGAGAATAACAACTGCCTCGATGAGACTTTACCTTTGGATGAAGCCATCGTTGAGGCCATGAATGGTTCCGACAAACCTTGGGATGATATGCATCATCACTCCTATTTTCTCCCATAGATTGCCAGAATCGAACAAGATGAATTTAAATATACTTTGAGTGAGATAGTCAGTCACATCGTGGTTCCACTTGATACTCACAACATTTATTCCGAAGGAAACTTGGTGAGTATCTCACCTACCATCACAATCGATATCGTGAGATCGGAAGAGCGTCGTGTAGGGAAAGAGTGTAGATCTCG